>CM052700.1:146659405-146731167 GCA_028551405.1 Uromys caudimaculatus
TCCACTGTAAAGGTGGATGGTCCTCTGTAATGGTGTGTGGTTCTCTATAATGGTGCATGGTCTTCTGTAAAGGTGTGCAGTCCTCTGTAATGGTGTGTGGTTCTCTATAATGGTGCATGGTCTTCTGTGTCCCCTCCATCCTGTTTGAATTTCTAGGGCTTTGTTTATTATATGTCTTGGCATGTTTTGTTTCTCAGATGATGCCAGGGTGAGAAATCACTTCAAGTCTTCCTGTTCAAACTGGCTTCTTGCACATGGTAATCTTGATTTAACATTTTAAATTCCTATCCCCCTGTCACACTAGCAAGAATTTTGTGAGAACTCTTCTTAATCAATTCAACATGTGCCAAGGGAACTCAGCAACTGCCACCTCTGGGGATTTCACTGTAAGGTTTCCTATGAACACTAGCACAGGATGAATGGTTGGCTGGTCCAAGGTTTTTAATGTGTGGATGAAATATCAATGGTCACACAGAAATTAATTTAAAAGCCAGAGATAATGGTACATGCCTATGATCCCAGAAGATGGAGAGGAGGCAGAAGTAAGAGGGAATCCTTGGAATACAAATGCTTCTGAAAGACAGGAGAGAACTGAGCTCATCCAGGAAAATGCTGGGGAGAAAAGGAGTGGAGGGGGACCCAGAAGCCAGGAAAGAAGACATTAGCTGTGTGAGGTGCAGTAGTGCTTCAGTGGCTGGGGGTCCCAGATCAGACAGGACCTAACCAAGACAGCTCTACCTGCTTTTGCTTAGAGACATCATGTCTCATGGAGCCTCTAGAGTAAGAATTATAGATAAATCTCTCCCCCTCTTGCTGTTATAAGGAAAAATGTAAACTTCTTACCTTGGCCTTGCTCAGCTTTGCACAGGCTTGTCTTCTCACATGCCAAGTCCCTCAGGAATCCCTTGAACCATCAGATCTGTCCAGTCTTAGTAAGCTTTGTACCTGCTATTCGTTCCCCAGGGCATTCTTTCTTTCTGGGATATTTGTCCTTATATATTTTCATGCTTAAATCATTGCTTCAACCCCTCCTCAGCCATGTGTTAACCATGTGGTTTTCTTGAAATTATAAGCTCTATCAGTCCAGTAGATTGGTTTATGTTTGTCTATAACTCTAATGGAACATCTACAGATGGAGGTCTTATATCTTTCTGTTCACGTTTTATATGTCCATGTCTGCCTGTAGGCACTTGGCCCAACCCTAGATAAAATGAGCAAATGTTGAATGGTGGTTCCCTTAGAGGGAAAATGTGTGTGTGTGTGTGTGTGTGTGTGTGTGTGTGTGTGTGTGTGTGTGTGTGAACTTAAAGCTTTTGGATGCCCCGCCCCACTCCAGCATAGAATTGAAGTGATTTAGAGTAAAAATAAGACAAATTGGTAATGCAGATATACTGAGGTCATCAAGGACATCTTGAGCTCAATGCTACCATGTTAACAAAATGATATCTGTGATATAATCCTTGGCTCTCAGTGGGGCAAGATAATGTGCAGATCCAAGAATGGAGGTGGTGAGAACTGCCTTCTGCGTGCACAATGTACTGAGGGCAAGACGTGTGTGTGTGTGTGTGTGTGTGTGTGTGTGTGTGTGTGTGTGTGTGTGTGTGAGATGCCACATCACTATCACCCATTTGGTATCCATGTTGATATATCTTTACAGCACTTTAAAATGATTTCCCCGTCATGTCTCCTCCTCTTCAGGACATCAAGTGCTGAGAGAGCCACTAAGCACTTACAGCAGTAAATGCCAAATTCTGTGGCCAAAACCCATACAAATCCATTACCTTTTATCTGAAAACATGGGACGAGATTAGTGATTCAGAACTTTCTGTAGTTTCAGAAACGTGATGCTTTTACTGTGTGTTATGTAACACCTCCAAGTGGTTTCTGAAGCACCACTCCAGAGACATAATTCTTCTGTGTCAAAAGAATGATAGCTGCCTTAACTGGGCCAGACACAACTATCCATGAGTTTTAGAACAGTCCTGATAAGGCTCACAGTCAAAAGTATTCAGGACACACCAACATTTGGTTCCCAAATGAGTCTCCAGATGCCTCGTGGACTTTGCAGTGTCAGCCTGCCTGCACTATCACCACGGCTCTCTGGGAACTGACATCGCTGTAAGGAAACTACACACATGCAGATAGAATGGACAGGCAAGGAGGAGGCCGAGGATGCAGGGAGGACGTGCTTCCGGGTCAGCATTGAGAGCCAGTGAAGCCTGGGAGGGGGCAGGGAGACCGCCCCTGAGACAGGTGCTCCAGGAGATGCACTTTAGTTGAAGGGCCCCTCTGCAGAGAGCTTGATCCTCCCAGCCTTCATCCAAATTCCCTTTCCTATTACATTTCAGCTGCCAAAATAGCTCTTTGAATTTGGTGCTTAGAAGGATTTAGAGATGCTAAAAATTGCAGCTTTTCCTACAGAGCTATTTGTAAGAGGAAAGCAATGGAGGCCAAGAAGTGGGTTGTTGAGAATAATAGGCTGAGGTTGAAAGGGGAAGAGAATGAGGATCAGAACCGGGGCAGTATTCTGCATATTGAAATTTCTCAAACCCAAGCTTCCCTAACGAGTTTAGTTTTTTGAAAGGGAAGGAGAATTAAACTTCTCAGATTTTGTTCACACATAGACATACATTCTACAGTGGGGGTAGCCTGAGCTACAAGAGCCTTTTGGCCAGGCAGTCTCTATGAGGTCTCATTAGACTAATTAGCTTTTCGTAGTAGCTTTGTCTGAAGAACAGGAGAGACCTCAGTATCCTGTGACGAGGAGAGTTGTTCAGCCTGAGTTTGAGACACCACTGTGTCTTTGGAAAACCTTGCAGTCAAACTCACTTGGTGAGTAAGGTTGGAGGCTCTGTTCCTTAGGATGCTGTACTCAGAGGTTTCTTCGTGGATGTGGAAGCATGCTTATGAATCAACAGCCATCCCACCTTCAAAGAACCGGCTGTGGTTAGGCACTATGGCTCCTCCCACTCTCGCCCTATCCATTATTTGATTTCAACTAGAAACCTGGAGTTATTGTTTTGTCATGAGTCTATAGTCTGTATAAAACAACCTTAAAATCAGAAACCATCCCAGCAAAAGGCTATTTTCTATTGTTTCACCTAGATGGTAAAAATACTTTTACTGACCATCTCTTCCTACTGTCTGTGTTCATTGGTCTTAGAGCTACAGTTTAGTGTGAGTGTGTGCCCGCATGTGTGTGTTTATGCACGTGTATGTGCATGCTGACATGTACATGCACCTAGATATATGTTTGCCTATGAGTGAGGAGGTCAGAGGTCAGCATCATGTCATTCCTTAGCAGCTGTCCATCTTGTGTTCTGAGACAGGCCTAGAGCTCAGTAGCAGTTTAGGTTGACTGACCAGAAGGGCCCGGGGATCTACCTGTGTATACATGTGCCCTCACCCTCCAATGCTGGGATGACCAGCTCACACAGACTTTCACATGGGTTCTGAAGATCATGACTGCACAGATAGTATGTGAGCAACCTAGCCTTCTCCCCAGCCCCAGGATCCATAGTTTTGATAAATCTCTCTTTCACCGGACAGAAGGTCAATATTTGAAGCAACCAGGCTCTTGCATGGTTCAAGATTACTGAATCCAAACTTCAGGCACATTGTCACAGCTTGCTGTTTTAAACCTCTGCATGCCTGGAGTTGCAACAAGCCTCATGAACCTTGATGGATGCTTTGTGTCTCCATCTGAGGAATATCAGAGGAAGTGAAGAGTGCAGTCAATCCTGGAGGATTCTTGTTTGCAATTAATAAATTTTTGAATACCAGGGTTCATGCTAGAAACGTGAGCTTTTGAAAAACATACATCAAAATGCTAGGTGCTTCTCTTATTGTCTGAAGAGTTGAAGAGAAACACACTTTGTGTAAGTCTGTCTCTTCCTTCTTTCCTTCCTCCTCCTCCTCCTCCTCCTCCTCCTCCTCCTCCTCCTCCTCCTCCTCCTCCTCCTCCTCCTCCTCATTCTTCTCCTCTTGCCTCAAACTGACAGAGCTCTGCCTGCCCCTGGGATTAAAGGCACACCACCACATAAGTCTAATCTTGATCTCAGAACTTCCCACACCCTTCACCTGCAACCCTATGTTTATTAGAAGTCTTTCTTTGGAGGAATCCTTTCTCCTGACCACACAGCATTTTTAAACATGTTCATTTTCTGTCCTTCACACAGCATGCTTGATTGTTTAACTTCATTAATTTTAATATATTTACAGAGCTACACCACCATTACCATCTAGTTTTGTACTATTTTACCTTAAAAAGAAACTTCCTTCCCTTTCCTGGGCTTATCTTCCTGGGAAAAGTCATTCATTCCTGCTATCTGAAGATCAACACCCAGGTACAGAAGGACTGATGGCTTTGGTCCTCCCTTACCAGGGTCAACAATGAGCCCCGGAGGAGCCCTCTGGTGTAGCACTCTCAAGTATACTTGCCTACCCTGTGGCTGCCTCCTCTTTTGTCTCTCCCATACTCATCAATAATTGGGTCTTAACCCTTGCTTTTATTCATGATTTAAAATTTCATGTTATCATCTAGCCAAAATCACTAATGTTTTCTTTTAGCTTTAATTAATGATGTGATTTGCTATTTAGGGGTGGAGGCTTTTCTGTCTTACAGGTGCATCTCTTGGAAGGAACAAATTTAGTCTTATAAACTGGCTGGAAAATGTGTCAAGGGGAATACACTAAAATTAGACTAAAAGTTGGAGACAAGACTCTATAATTTCAATTTTATAGAGTGTGGAAATGCACTGCCTTCTCTGTAAAAGGTAATAGGAAAGTTTTATTCCAAAAACATATCAGGAGTCACTGGTCTAGAAGACAGTAGACAAAGTCAAGTTTCTGGCCCATTTTCTGGCATCCTGAGGGATGACTAAGAACGTAGTGCCTGGAAGTGACCTCCCACTTCATCCCTGGTGCCAAGCCCATCCCTCACTGTCCTTAGAGCCCCATAGCATGTCTCCCTCCCCATGGAGCTACTGGCTATATCATATCCCACTCACTTTGAAAGGATCAACCCTGCAGGCCAGGCTTTGTGGTTTTCTTTCTTCACACAGGAACTTGAGATTGGTGGGAACTGGGAGGCTCAGAATTAGAATGGATGAAGATAAATCTTCTAGAAGGTTCTGAGGAGGGTCAGGTTATATATAAAGAAATAAGTCAGAGTCAGAGCTGAACACTGGTGCTGGGGACAGGGTTGCTGGGAAGGGAGAGCCCTGGGAGATGTGGGAAACTGTTCCCTGCCTGCTCTGAGCTGCTCATTCCTAAGGGACCCAAGTGTCTGAAGGGATTCTGAGGCTCCTCTATGCATTTTTAGAGATGGTAAAGAATTGCAGTCAAACTTCAAAACCATCTATCTTTAAACTTGCCTCCAAGATGAATTCTTCAAGTGTTAGAGATAAAAGTAGTCCCATGTGTGAGATAGGTCCTGCACATGTGAGCCACACTGCACACAGCACATTCTGGTGAAGACTTCAGGCAAAGAGCTAGGTGAGGCCAAGGATTTAAGTTACCCCATTGTAGTTCAGCCTGGATCTCCATTCCTAGGCTAAGGAATCAGTGCTGGGTCGGTGACGATATTCTGTGAGGAAGATCTTGGTAGGCAAAATGATGTCCTCCTTCCTTTGTCTCGCCAGGATTTAAGATAGCTCTGTATGGAATCAAGTGTGTAGAAAGAGATATTGGTAGCCTCAGAGTTAACCCACAGTGCCACACCTCTCTTTATTGACACCACTCCCCCAACCTCTGGTGATCTGAAGAGTTTGGAAATATAGGAGAGTTAGCCAAACCTGATCAGTGACTCAAATTGTGATCTGGTTTTATATGGCTGCCCCATGCATGTAATAATGTATTGCATGCCATTCTAGCCGATCCAGAGCCGTGTGTGTACTCGGGGCATGGCAGGCCTCCTGTTTCCAAACCGTGCTGTTTTGAAGATTCTTCAGTGGCGCCACACTGGACTACCAGTGGAGCTGTGCAATGTGGGGAAACAGATTATAAACATCTCAAAAATGACTCACTTTATGAACATTAAATTTTTAATTCCAAATTTCTTTGCAGTTCATTTATAGGATGAGTTATGATGTTCGCCCTCAATCTGGAAGAGTCGTATAAGGACACAGCATAGCAGGTCATGTCGATTGTTGAATGTAAACAGAAGTGTGACTACCCTACAGTGCTTTGTTTCCATAGCTTCTGAGTCAGACACACTTTCTGGGATGAAAACAGAACAGTAAATCTTGGCATCTCCTTGGCCTTTGCCAAATGACCCAGGTTACTCTGCTGGCTGTGGAGGCAGACACTGGGGATGGGATGAAATATCATTCTGAACTGCCTGATGGAGATGTCTCCATCGCTCCTGGTTATAGGCTGTGGGAAAGATGCTCTGGTAAGGACCCTTTCCATGGGATCTTGGCTGGTGATACATCACATTTATCCTTCAACTATTTCTCTTGAGGCAAAGGGGGAAGGCAGGCTTTAAGGACAGCAACGATGCCAGCTCTGTGAGGCCAGACCAGCCACAGGGATATCAGTGTGATCAAGGAGTTCTGATAAGATCTGAGTGTCTGCATCCTTCAGTTGTATGGCAGGGAGAGGAAATAGGGTGTTCTCATGTTTCCAGGACTCCTGATTTATAAAAACTTCTAAACCAACCACATTTTGGATCTATGGGGTTAGTTAGAGAGATGGCTGAGCCGTTGAAAGCACTTGCTGCTCTTGCTAAGATCCAGGTTCCCAACTCCCACATTGGGTGACTCACAACTATACATAACTCCAGTTCCAGGGGGATCTGATGCTGTCTTCTGGCCTCTGTAGGCTCAAATACCTACACATAGACTCACGTGTATGTACAGAATAAAATTAAATAACTCTTAAACCACAGTTGGATCTTTAGGAATGGTTTAGCAACTGAGAAGAATGCTGTGAGGTGAACAGATAGAGAGGCTATAGGAAGAAGACCCTGGGTCCTCCAGGGGTCAGGTGAGCTGGCCTTGGGTCTTTTGTTCATTCACTCCATGGCTGGGTAGGCTTGTACATTATATGTCCCCCTGGGACAGTGATGGCATTCACAGTGGAACTTGAGGACCCTTGCTCTAGAAGGATAGAGGCACAGGAGTACCCAATTGCTATTTTGTGTGTATGTGAGTCTACCATAAACTCTGACTCTAAGTTGTATCAAAGAAAACAATGTGCTTAGTGTCAGGTGTCCTGCTTTAGCAAGTTCTAATTGGGAATTTGCCTATGGCTAGAGAAGGGGAATTCATCAAGGGAACACAGCTCAAGTAGAAAGGCTTCATTTACAGAGAGCAAAATTGCTCTTTCCAGAGCATGCAGTGTGGCTCTGGTAAGTGATGGATGGGTCAGAAGAGATGACACAGGGCAAAGCCTTTTCCTGGAGGCCAACCTCCCTGCCCACTCTTTCATAAGAAAGGCCCCATCTGTGGACTGAACACACAAACATGACCCATATCGCACTTTCTGCAGCTCCAAGGTGGGATGGTGATATGAATGCTTTCAGTTCTCCACAGATATGCTTCCATTCATGTTAGCAGGACTTTCTGCTGGCAGGGCCACAGCCTGGACCTGCTGGTGCAGCAGCCCACCTTCAAGGACGATCGGGAAATCTAATTATCAAGAGTCAAATTGGATGGAAAACCCCTTTTAGGACGCCACACATTCTGAGCAACCCTATTAAAGCTCTTTTGAGAAGTGCAAAATTAGCCTCTAATTGTTCTGTTTCATAAGTACATAGGGCAGAATGTAATATGCCCAAAACCTTTTTAAAATGATAAAAGCCCAAGCTTTGACTTCACTGATTTCCAGCATTATTCCCTGAGACTTATGAGTCAGTTATATTATATCAGATCATATTGGTGGCATATATATATATATATATATATATATATATATATATATATATATATATATATATATATATATGCTGCCAGGGGGGGTCATATGTTTGTAGAGGTCTGTGTGAAGTAGGCTTTTAGGCTATAAGGACACATGAGCATAAGACACATGAGCATATAAAGACACAGCGTTCTTGGGCCCTGTCTTCAAGCTGTTTTCTGTGGTTGTGATAAAGTACCATGACAAAAGCAACTTATGGGGAAAAGGGTTTGTTCTAGACCACAGTTCCTGGATTCAGTCCATGACAGTAGGGAATTCACAGTGTCAGGAAGTTGAAAGTTATGAGCAGAAACAATGAATTAATGTATGCATACTCGTGCTCAGCTCACTTCCTCATTTTTGTTGTTGTTGTTGTTGTTTTGTTTTGTTTTGTTTATAGACTTCAGGACCCAAACCTAGGTAATGGTATCTCTCACAAAGTCTTCTATCTACATCAATTAACATAATCAAGACAGTCCCCCAAAGACATGCCCACAGGCCAACCTGATCTAGACAGTTCACTGAGAATCACTTCCTGGGTTGTGTCAAGTTGACAATTAAAACCAACCATGACAGGCCATGTCTAGAAAGCAGTACCTTCAATTGATGGAAAGAACACTGTTAACTGGTACTGACAGTGGCATGAAGCTGAGGTGTGAGTGTGAGCCCAGGGCCAGTCTTTATCACAGTGGTGATGACATAAGTATACCTCACAGGAATCAAGTCAGCCAATGGGAGGAATGAAGGTGTGAGTCTCCATAGCTATTGGGGTCCTTTTTCCTGGGAGATATACAGCAGGCCTTCAGTGAATAATTAGCTTTTCTTAAGGGAGGGGAGAGAGAGAGAGAGAGAGAGAGAGAGAGAGAGAGAGAGAGAGAGAGAGAGAGAGAGAGAGAGCAACTAGGCACTTCCCTGGGTGCTGTAGTTTGAATGTTGAATGCCCCCAAAGTATTAAAGGCATGGTCCTTCCTTTCGTGGTGCTGTTGGAAGTTAGTAGAACTTGAACAAGTGGGGCTACACAGGTCTGCAGCTCAATGTTCCAGCCAGTATATGCTAAATAAGTGACTTCATTGATTAGAAAGAAAGCCCGAGACTGAGAAAGCTCTAATAGTGTGTGCGCACATGATCTTGAAGAATAAGGGGGACACTATATCTTGACAATTTCTCAGACCTGCATTCTGGAGAGAAGAGATTTGAGCATATGATTTGTGTCGGCCAACAGAATGTGTCCCAGGAGGGCATGATGTGTGGGCATAGGAAATGCTTGTGGCTCCTCAGGCCTCTTTGTCACTGTTCCAGAGCAGTGTGTAGGCCAGATAGAGGACACCCTGGAGCCAGAGTGAGGAAGATGCACAGCAGGGGCCCTGATGACACATGACAGATAAAGAACAGGAACAAAGAGCAAACCTACACTCCCATGAGCCTCCAGAAGGCTGGAGCTGCTTGTAAACACAGCCCAGCCCAGCCCACAGCACTGGGCAACAGGCTCCAACAGCAGGAGCCTCCTGAGAGCCTTTGATATTTAAAATTTTACATTGTCATCTTGTCCTAGAAAAGGGTTAAATGCTACTTTTAAAAGTACACCTGGCTCAGTGGAATTCAAAATGTATATATTACATAACTACACAAAGTGGATAGCATCTGAGCCAGCCAGTGTATGTGGAGCTTCCTGGGGCAAGCCTTGGCACCATTATGAAGCAAGGGCAGGTTGCTCAAGGCTCAAGTAAATCCATTGTTTCCATCTCCAAGGAGTAAAGCACACAACAAGCAGGAGTAGAGTGAGAATTATAGTATTCTGGCTTATTAGAAGCTGAGCAGGACACAATGGCCCCTGAAATACGATGGTGCATCAGGACACATCTCTGAGGTATGCAGAGTCACTAGGATTTCTGTCTCTCCCTGTTCCTTCTTTACCCAGCCACCCCCAAGTGAAGTCTTAATTATAGGACTTCCATCCTGTCTGCAAGGGGTGGAGGCAGAGACTCTGGGGAGTCTGCTCTAGCCTAGCCCCTACACCTAGATGCACATTTGAGAATATGTGAGGTGCCACCAGGCTAGGAGGATCTGCTTCTGTTGTCTGCTGTGGTGCAAGAGGTTGAGAAGAAGGGCAGGAGCTGATGTTTTGAACATCGGTCAAGTGAAACAATACACCATCAAGCAGTTCAGCTGATGTGTTGCTCTTGTGTGGGGTTAGAGGAGAGAAGGCAACCTGTAGTCACTAGAACTCTTAAAATAGGCTGCAGCGCTGCAACTCCACCTGCCCACCCACCACATCCCCGTCCAGCTGCCTATCACTGGCTTAATATTATTTCTTCATTTCTAAGATGAAAACTATTTTTTTCTTTTTCCTCATTTCATGTGTGTATGCATGTTTGCATGTGTGGTGGTATATGAGTACACGGATGCTTGTGTACATGCTTCTAATATAAAAGTTATTTACACTTTTTCTATCTGCAATATCATGAAATATCTAATAAAGAATGGTGTCTGTGTGTTTTAAGCAGAAACTATTCCTCCCTGTGAGTGGTCCATAGAGTAAGGAGAATGGCACAATTGTGGGTTCTCAGATTTGAAGAAGTCTTAGAAAAGGGCCCTTTCCATGACAAAATTATCCTGCCTCTGCAGGTTTTGTGTTACAGAGACAAGGGTGAGAGTTTCAAGGACCTCACAGGCCACCAACACTCCTCAGTGTGTCTGTCTGATGTCTAGTCTTTGCAGAGTAACAAAGAACAAAAAATTGAAGGCAGAGAAAGTTCCAGAAGAGCGGGACAGAGCTCTGTAGTCCTCATAGAAAGTTCCAGAAGAGCAGTACAGAGCTCTGAAGTCATCAAAGAAAGTTCCAGAAGAACATTATAGAGCCTGTATTCCTCACAGAAAGTTCCAGAAGAGCAGTATAGAGCTCTGTAGTCCTCAGAAAAAGTTCCAGAAGAACATTACAGAGCTCTGTATTCCTCACAGAAAGTTCCAGAAGAGCAGTACAGAGCTCTGTAGTCATCAGAGAAAGTTCCAGAAGAGCGGTACAGAGCTTTGTAGTCTTTACAGAAAGTTCCAGAAGAGTAGTACAGAGCTCTGTAGTCCTCACAGAAAGTCCAGAAGAGTAGTACAGAGCTCTGTAGTTGTACTGGCTGGTTTTGCGTCAACTTGACACAAGCTGCCATTATCACAGAGAAAGGAGTTTGAGTTGAGAAAAATGCCTCCATGAGATCCAGCTGTAAGGCATTTTCTCAATTAGTGATCAAGGGGGGAGGGCCCCTTGTGGGTGGTACCATCTGTGGGCTGGTAGTCTTGGGTTCTATAAGAAAGCCAGCTGAGCAAGTCAAGAGAAGCAAGCAAGCCAGTAAGTTACATCCCTCCATGGCCTCTGCATCAGCTCCTGCTTCCTGACCTGCTTGAGTTCCAGTCCTGACTTCCTTTGGTGATGACAGCAGCATGGAAGTGTAAGCTCAATAAACCCTTTCCTCCCCAACTTGCATCTTGGTCATGATGTTTGTGCAGGAATAGAAACCCTGACTAAGACAGTAGTCATCAGAGAAAGTTCCAGAAGAGCAGTACAGAGCTCTGTAGTCCTCACATTAGTGTTTGTTACAGTGACGAGTACAGGAGATGAACGAGAATGGCAAAGGCTTTCTAGGGACTCACAGGTTTGGAGGTGCAGTTTCGGGGCTGCTTGTTACACATTCTGCCCTGAGTGGGTTTTGTTCATTTAACACAGGCTAGAGTCATCTGTAAAGAAGGAACTTCAACTGAAAAAAATGTTCCAACAAGATTGGCCTGTGGGCAAACCCATGGGGCATTTTCTTCATAGAGTGATGTACGAAGGCTCAGCTCATTGTGGGTAGGACCTGGCCTTATAGTCCTGAGTTCTATAAGAAAGCAGGCTGAACAAGCCATAAGGAATCAGCTAGAAAGCAATACTCCTCCATGGCCTCTGCATCAGCTCCTGCTGTCAGGGTCCTGCCTATTTGAGTTCCTGTTCTGACTTCCCTCAGTGATAGAGTGTGACCTGTGGGTCGTAGGGGAAATAAGTCCTTTCCTCCCCAAGGTGACTTTGATCATGATGTTTTATCACAGTAATAGCAACTCCAACTAAAAGGTGATCATCGACATGTTTTATAACTCTTGATAAGAATTTTTATTATATTTATTTAGTGTTATGCATATGTGCATACTTGTGGAAGTCAGAGCATAGCTTACTGCTATGGGACCTCTCTGTCTGCCAGGAAGGGTCCTGGGAGTTGAACTTAGGTAGTCAGACTTGGCAGTGAGTTCCTTTATCTCATAAACTATCTCACCAGCATTTCACTTGCTAAACAACCTTAGGCAGGTCAACTTATGTCAGCTGATAATTTGTCCCCTACTTTCTTCTATGTAACATGGAGTGACCACAGTTTGTATCATTCATAAACTTAAAATGAGTGGTTATTTAAATTTAAAATGAGTGAATTTGCTGTCTCGCCATCCCTCCAGGTGGTCAACTTCCTCTCTTCTGTTCGCCTTCTGTCATTCACAGAACTTTCCCACCTCTGCAGAACACAGAGGGGGGCACATATAGTGATTTCAGGTCCCAGAGATATGTCAGGTCTGACTGACCTTTGACACTGGAATAGAACATTCATTCAGTTGTTGGTTCCCAGGTGGGATGGTGCTTGGGAGCCAGGCCCTGGGCAGAGATAGAAGGGTGCAGTGAGTGTACGTGTTCTGTGCTGGCCAGGTAAGAACCAGAGGCCCACTGAGAAGCAAATGCATCAGGTATGACAGATGGTAGCTGTCAACATGAAAGTGGTAGTCAAAGAACAGATATGAGGACTCTGTCGCCATTTTCCCCTGTTCAGCTATGTTGGGAGAGGCTGTAGGTTCTCCAAGGCCAGGCTGAGTGCCTACCACTGATCCCAAGAGTGGATGGTGGTGACTGTGGAACAGTGCTGAGGATGGAGAGAAGTGAACAAGGAGCTTTGAGGGTCCCTGGATCCACCAGGGTCACTTTGAGGGTCACTGGTTCACGGTCCAGTGAGTGAAGTCCTAGGTTCTGATTTGGGATGAAGAACAAGTGTGGGACATTGGATCCTGCCTCAGGAGATCCCCTTGCTTCCCTGAGCCTCTAGTCCAGCAAACTCAGATGCACTTGCAGAAGGGTGAGTGTATATACACCCATGGTGCAGGGGCCTGGTAGGTACCGACCATGGCACAATGGAGATGCATTATGACACGGTGGCAGGGCAGCACAGAGCTGCAGCCACTACTTCCTAGGGACAGGATCTTCCCCCCATGCTGGAGTGCCTTACCACCATCTGTGTCTCTCAGGATCTACTCATTCCACAGAGATTTAGCACACCCCGGGAGTACTAGCCTCCCAGCCACAGTTCTTGACACTTGCAGGCCTGATTCACAGCACCTCAGCCCTTATGCAATCCATGTCACCTGTCACTGGTCACTAAAGGTTCAGGTACACATATAAATCACTGCAGAGGAGGAGTTGCCTCAAGTGTCTTGGAAACTCTACTGCAACTTGCTTGCAGCCATATTTCTCTCTCACTAGCAAAGAAAATTGGAGGGAAGCAATTCTGGCACCTAAGCTCTGTGCAAGAGAATACACATGAAATCGGGGGGGGGGGGGGGATGGGAAAGGGTGGGGAAGATTCAGTAGCTATGGTTCTCATGTTTCTGCCACCCAAGTTATAGTGAGCGTGCTTATAAAGTGTTTTAGAAACAATAGGGTGTGTGTGTGTGTGTGTGTGTGTGTGTGTGTGTGTGTGTGTGTGCACGTTCACTCTTGTGTGTCTGTGGTCTGGGGGCAGTGCTGTGAGTGACTGATCAATACATGGTACCTGCCACTGCACCCTCATCTGGTAGACCAGGATAAAACACCCATGGTCCTCTTGCTCCTCTTTCATAAGCTCTCACACTTTTGTGAGATCTCCTCCCTCATTATGTAATCACCACAGAGCCTCGCCTCTTAGAGCCATCACCATGGGAGTCAGGACCCCAACATAGATTTCTTATAGAGAGATACAAGCATTCAGCCCATGGCAGACTCTACATCTGGTTGTTGTTGTTGTTGTTTTGTGACTGCCAACGTTGATTTCCAGGGCTGTGTATGCTCAGAAGGTGCTCTCTGACTTAGGCATGCTGTCAGCCCCAGCCTTACTGTGATATCGCAGGCACTTTCACCCAGGCCTTTCCTATCTCAGTGTAACACACCTAACCCGGAAGGTGTAATGGAAAGGTAGGATTTTCCAGTGTGTTGGCATCCACACAGGAGGAGCCAGGGCAGGACAACTGCAGAAAGGGCAGTACCTGAGCATAAGGAGCCTGTGAACTGTGGACAGGAAGCAAGCAAGTAACTTTGCCATGCTGTTGGGCTCTGTCATTAGAGAACTAACTACTTTAGATAGTTTGGGGCAAAGAAATGAGGCAGGGTTACTAAGAATTGGGAGGGTGGGGCTGCTAGGTGGGGAATATGTGGCAGGTGGGGGCTGGAGGATTATTGCCTACCCAACAGGGGATATCTGAGGTATGACAGGACCAGGGAGGTGGCCTGCAGGTATGCAAATGGGATACCAAGTCTTAAGGAAAATAGGAAGAGAAAAGTCAAGGGCAACATGAAGACTTGAACAACTAAAAGACTGAGCCTGTATTTTCTTGAATCTATGAAACTGTAGTTCATAAAGCAGATTAGAGGTTAAGAAATGATTGAAGAAGACAACACCAACTTCTGCTCTACACACACACACACACACACACACACACACACACACACACACACACATGCATGTACGCATATGCACACACCCACACAGGAAGGGTCCAGGAAAGGAAGAAGAGGAAGAGGAAGAAAGAAGAAGAAGAGGAAGAGGAAGAGGAAGAGGAAGAGGAGGAGAGACTGAGAGGGAGAGAGTACAATTTAAGAAGGGAAGGCTTGCTGGGCAGTGGTGGCACATGCCTTTAATCTCAGCACTTGGGAGGCAGAGGCAGGTGGATTTCTGAGTTCGAGGCCAGCCTGGTCTATAGAGTGAGTTTGAGGACAGCCAGGGCTACACAGAGAAACCCTGTCTCGAAAAAACCAAAAAAAAAAAAAAAAAAAAAAAAAAAAAAAAAAAAGAAGAAGAAGGGATGGCTTTTCTTTGTCTCACAGTTGGAGAGTACAGTTCATGGTGATAGGGCACAGTCCCTGGTGACAGGACACAGTCCACGAAGACAGGGCAGAGTCCATGGAGACAGGGCACAGTCCATGGAGACAGGGCACAGTCCATGGAGACAGGGTACAATCCTTGGATATGGGGCAGCCATGGCAGTAAGAGTGTGAAGGAACTGCTCATGCTGCTTCTGTAGTTAGGAACCCAAAAGAGATGGTACTCAGCTTGCTCTCTCTTCTTTATTTCCTGTGGGGACCCAGCCCAGGGAATGATGCCATTCATAGCTGGCATGTATCTTCCTGTAATAACTAACCCAGTTTAGGCTCTGTTTCCTTGGGGATTAACCACATAACTATAGCATTAGGGATCCCCTCCTGATATGCTCGCCTTCTTGGTAATGCCTTTAGGACCTGAGACATAGTCCAGGGCCATGTGTTCTCGACTGCTGTGATTATGCAGATAATGCAGGTCTATCAATTGTGTCAACTGGTGCAGTGCTGCCTTGGGAAATGTTAAGCCTACATGAACAACACTAACTGTGCTTTGCCCACATGGCTCATCTCAGAACAATGAGACTAATTTTCTTTTATAGTTCTGAGAACAATTCTCCAAAAGAAATTCCAAAAATATTTTGAACAGTGACTGTGCTCTCCAGATTGGCTGTTTGCCACCCCAAGGTAACTCTGGCACAGGGAATTCTGCTCCCTGTCAAGCAGATGTCCTGGGTGGCCTTCACAGTGAGCTCTTGTAACATTGGAATACTATAATGCTCATACTTCTTGTCTGCTGAGTAAAAACACCAGCTAATTACTGGCAAGACTGAGTCCAATAGTACCAGGGATGAGTCAAGCTATACCTGCAAGCACAAGACGCCACTCCTCTTACGAAGAGTGCTTGCTTTCACAAGAAAGACACAGAGCTTCCTCACTGCAAACTCTGGCAGTCTTTCTTCATTGATCCATGAGACAAATTCTGCCATCATTTCAGGCTTTTACTAATAAATTTAACTCTACTTTATTCAGGAAAAATGCCAAAGAAAAATATTATTAATTGTAGAAAAAACTGAAATAGTTTGTGGACATTAAAAAAACTTTTCAAATTCGTTATTCTGTCTACCTCTCTTGAGAATCTTGCAGGTTGTCAGACTCACGCCAGACTCATAGATTTGTTTCTGTCGGACCTTGAGTCCATGGATTCTTTATACAAATGTGGTTTCTTTCCTTAGACAACACCTGAATTCTAATATGCTGGTTTTGACTCCTTTTGGGGCTAGCAGAATCTTAAAGGATAGGCTATGGATAGGGAGAACCAGAGTGCTCATCCAGTGGTTTGCAGCTGTTTGTGACTTCATTTGCAAAGCGCCAACAGTTGATCATAGCCAACCAGAGATGCCATCTCTGCATGCCAGGTAATTTATGGCATTGTTGAGAAGTGGAGACCTAAACAACTTATCAGGAAACCACTCCCCCTCATTTGTTCTCTCACCAGACCTGGAAAAGTGCTGTCAATCTTTTAGAAACAAGATGGGAGCTATAGAAGGTGAGGCTAGAGCTGCTTTATTGTGTTCTTGTGCAGCTAATCCTTGATTTATCGCCCTGCGTGGAGGGAAGGGCCCTCTGATGGGTAAGCCTTTCCTTTGCAGCAGAGCATGAACAAATCCCCAGAGCTGAAGGACAAGAGGCTGTTCTGTTGTCTCCCCTCTCCTTTCCCTTTGTGACTATCCTCCATTTTCTGTGAGCAACAATTTAATATTATACTTCCAAAATCCCAGTTTGCTTTAGTATCTGAAGAGCCCATGAATATGGCTACTGCATTCAGCAGTCCAATCATCTACAACACTCTGGTTCTGGCTGGCTGGGCCCAAGGACCATCACTGGCCAGTTTTCCTCTGGCTCTCTAGTGTAATTCAGGTAAACCCTTGTCTATGCTGAAAACACAATTAAATTCTCAGTAAGCAGAGGGAGAAAGAGCCAGGGCATTCAGTATCTTTATCGATTCTGAATGCTTCTGCCATCTTAAATAAATTAATTTCTTCTGATGATTCACCAAGTACCTGGCCATGGACCAGCTGCTCTGGGGCACACTGACAGTCCAAGAGGAAATAGAATATGAACCTCTCAAGGTCATGCTGAGTTATTTCTCCTTCTACCCCATTCTTACCTTTGGTCAAGATACTCTTCGTGTCCTATACTTCCCTCGTTCCCCTTCCCCTCACATCTCCAGTGTACAGCACCAGGCGGGAGACACCGCCTGGCAAGTTGCAACAAGCCTTTAGAGTAAACCTTTAGGATGGGGAGCCCAGGCAACCATGCAGGCAGCAACAGACTAATCATTCTCTCTGTTGGTGGGTCATGAGCACCCTCACCTCCTCCATATAGATAGATGACACCCTGGGGCTGAGTTATAGCCACTGACTTTTGAGAGGTGGTGACCTGTGGCAGTGTGCGCTGAGCCGAGTTGATATGTCTCTGCTCATGACACCCGGCTTGTATTACTGTGCTCTGGTGGCCCTAGAGTAGTCTAGCTGTAACAGATCAACATTAACATCCTTGAGCATTGACTTGAAATTGGGTTATAGACTTGTTAATGGTGGATACAAGGCCAGAGAGGAGGTGGCTGGAGCCTAGTTTGGGGGTCAGTGGAGGGTAGGCATGTGATTCTGATGGAAGAAAATCCTCATATTTTAAACCCTGAGGTCACCTTAGGTAACAAGGGTAGGGTCTGAAGAGCCCTAGGAGGCTGCAGTTAGCAGCTTTGGATAATGAGGAAGTGTGGTGTAGAAGACGGAAGCCAGAAATTGCCACACAATATTAAATTTATGACATAAAAGCAGCCCTGATTTCTTCTTAATTATGACTAGAACAGGCGCTGCACTAGCCAGTCTGTCTGGGATTCTTTGATTTGTTTCACATTTTCAACTGCTTTCAACACCCTTTTTCTCTGTACTTGTGGGAGAGTTCACCAGGACAGCGATGCCAGGAGCTAGCCTAGGAGAGGTTCTGGGATTGCCCTTCACGGTGCCCATTGCATTAGGCGTGGCTGGAATCCACTGCCCTGCCTAAGTCCAGTGAATTAAAAAAAAAGTCTCATTCTGCTAAGCAAAAGGGTGACATGGAGTCAGCAAGGTTGGTGGTACCCAGGGAACATTCTCATTCTTGTGTTAGTGGAAGAGAGCTCAGACATGAGGGTGGGGTGGGGGTTTCCTGTGTGTCCCTCCAGCTTGGAGAAGATCCATTTCTCTCTGAAGAAATTCTTTGCCAAATCTTGTGCCCTTCCTGGCAGGGTGGCGTGGAGGGCTTGAGGATGCGGTATCTTCATTGCATGGGCTCCTGATGCCTTTCCCCCTTTCTTGCATCTCTGGTCTATTCATGCGTTTGCCCCTGGTGAGTGGGTAAGTGCACAAACCCCAGATATTAGGAATGAGTTACTTTGTACTGAAGCACCACCACTGGGTCGGCTAAACCATGATAAAAGAGTCGGTGGGATTTATACATGGATGTCATGTAGAATTTATTAGAACAAATGTGTCTCTCCAAGGTAGAAACCAAACCTCGAACGAAGTCTTAAAGAGAGCAAAGAAAAAGGCATTTCATCTTTCAGAAAACTGTGAAGATTCTGTCTATAAGTGACCAGATGCTAGAAAAAGCCTAATGGATGAATTGAGAAAAAGCAGCATGATTCAAAACTGCTAATGTACTTGTGGCATGCCTGCCCACACTCTGCTGTCTAAAGTTATTGATGTTTAACCCCAGGAGACTTCTATGTCTCCACTGAGCTTAATTTCTCTCCTGCTATCTCCTCTAGCCCCTCCCCACCACCAGAGTTCATGCTTCTAGCCCAGCCCCTTAATGAATTAAAAAGTAAAAACAAAGATTATTGAAATACCTGTTCTTAAGGACAGTGAGTTCCAAGAGGGTCATCAGAGTCCCCACAGGGTAGAACATACAGGAAGCTTAATTGAATCTCATCAGTTCTGTCTGTGGTGGTTAGACGCACTCAATTTTCCCAACCAAGTTCCTTCATTAAAAACACCTGGGCTGTAACCACAGAAGCCCTTTTCTCACATCTGTCAATGACAACCCTAACATGCAGATTATAACTCAGTGGTGTCGTCCTCCACGACAGTGCCATCCCTCCCCCCACTACCAAGAAATGGAGCTTACTTTTCTGGGCTATTGCTTTAATCCTCCATAATCAAAATAAAAACACTCTGTGAAAGGCAGAGTGATGACATTTGTGAGGATGCCATTCTACTCTCAGTTCCTGGGAGAAAGTTCATGGCCATCATCCTCAGAGCCATCAGAATCAGGGCCACTAATCATCACTATACACAGACGCACTCATAATCACCAGATGATTTTGACACAGAGTCCACAAAGTGCAGGAATTGGATACTGCAGGTGAAATTTCCTCTGACCATTAAGCAGTCTTCTCTTATTCAACAAATGTTTGTAAACAGCCTGCCATGGGCCTCAGCTGTGCATGAAACACAAGGTCCAGGGCTCCTTGTTATTCACAGTCTAGCAATGGAGACAGATATTAGACTGTCACTGAGATTAGTCTGAAACTATCCCTGCGACAACTGCAGAGGTCAGGGAAGGTCACTGTAACAAGTGTGGCAGAAATCCAACTCATGCCCAGCTTTGAGACTCCTCCCCAAATAGGCTTCTCTGCAAGGCCTCCTTCTTTAGCTTGGTATTTATCTGAGCCTATCAAGTCCTATGCTGGTGTTACAGAGATAACAAGATGAGCGAGGCATACCTAATATCCTCAGGGGACTCCACACTCTAGCATGAAAGAAGACTTCTGTGACACCACTGAATGCTCTGTACCATAAAAGTAATGTGTTCATGTGTTCTCCCAGAGAGAAGCTGAGTGACAGCCACAGGAGGACTGGCAGAGTCCCCTGATCTTATGGAAATGCACAGCCACTGGTCATTGATTAGCAGGAAGCCTCACTAGGATGCACAAAAAAGAAAGGAAGGAAGGAAAGTGAGCTGCATAGCTAGACAGTAAGTGGACCGTTACCACAAATGACACTAACTATGGCTTATGGTCTCTGTCGCCTGCCTACTTCTTCTAGTCCTGCTTCCTGGGCCCAAGCCCGGCACAGATTCTGTGTTAGAATGCAGAAAGCTACTTAGCAGCTCCATTTAAATACTGCCTGAACTTAGCTCCATCCCCTTCCACAAGGGAGGATGGTGGATACAGGGATTCTCCATCAGAACTACCTATTTAGGCTTTGATAGGGTTGATACAAAATCTGGGGACAAGAATCCAATAGCCTGACAAATTGCACTAGCGCTTATCAGGAGTAGGGGCTCAGCAATAGACTGAGCTATAGCTGCGAAGTTTGTGCAGCAGAAGAGCCTTTCTTAGGAGGCTGTGCCAGGTCAGTTTTTCTTTCAGTGCTAGAAATATGGTCTCAGAGGTGAGATACTGTACCTCATACTCACCACGTGCTACTCACACAGGTGGTCCACAGTCTTGTCATCAGCATCAGTCATGTCCCCATTTCCTCTGCATCCTCCCACAGGTCTCTGATGTTTGACAGGCTAAAATGTTGGTTATTGGTTTCTTTTCTCATTGCTGTGACAAAACGCCTGCCAAGACCACCTTATGTGAAGAAGAGTTTATTTGAGACTCACAGTTCAGGGTGATTCAGTCCATCATGGCAGTGGGAGAGGAGGCAGGGGTGGGGCGTGGTCTGTCTCCTGGATCCTGAATCCACAGTCAGGAAGCAGAGAGCCATGCATTCTGGCTGGTACTCGGCCTCCTTGATTTCAATGTAATCCAAGATGCAGCCCATGGAATGTTGTCATCCGATTCAGGGTGGATCATTCCACTTCAATTAACACATTCAGGAAACCTCACAGCCATGCCCAGGGGCTGTTTCTTTAGTGGTTCTAGAATATGTCAAATTGAAATTCAGTGTTAACCATCAAACAAGGTCAAGGACTCAGGTGCATATTTTGGTAAGAAAATCTATCCCTGGGCCTTTGAGAAGATAGCTTTTGTCCCAATAAGCAGGTTGCCAACTTAGCTTCCAGTTGGGGTAGGATCAGTGATCGCCTCAAAACCTAGTATCCATAAGATCTGAATGTTTTTTTAAAATCCTTGTAGCTTCAATATGAGGCATGTGGCCTCTACAGATTGCTGCAAGAAAATAACTATTTCCCTCAGAACACTCAGGTATCTGAAAAAAACGATATCTGTAGATACTCTTGGCCAGGGATGCTCTGCCCAGGAGAGCCATGGCGATGCTGAGATCCTGTTGTGCTTTCCAGGACTGACTGCATTGCCTTAAGAACTTTCTAGTCATAGACTGGTGAAGTAAGCATGGGTAGAATACTAACTGTCAATGTCATGCTGTGCATGTTGCCAGCAAGATGCTGGCCCCGCAGTAGGGGTTCTGTGATGTTTGGAGAAGCATCTCCTGTGACAAGATTTCCTGAAAGTTAGATCAATAGATGCTTCATGGGTGTAGAGCACACTATGGTTCACCCTGATGTGGTAAAGTATGTCATTATTGTGTACTAGCTACTGCTCAGAAGCAGGGTACCACATCTCTACCTGCAACCCATAGATAGATATCAGGTGACCAAGCCAAGGGCACTGTAGCCTTTGCTGTAGGTTACAGAAAATCCCTGCTGAATAGACTTCTAGGACTCTAAGGAGCACATTGTCTGGGATGACCTGTTGCTTTCCAGTCAAGTTCAATTTGCACCAGTTCTCTAGGCCTTGTATTCCACCTGTGAGAGAGGCAAAGTGGATGTGGGGAAAGTAACAGGTGCACAGAAGTGCACGCGCATGCGCGCACACACACACACAGACGGACATGGAATTCTTCCCAAGAAGTCTTAGCTGCCATAGGATCCTTCATGAGCTCTAGAACTTGTAGAAATAGAAGTAGAGAGTGATAGTTAAGAGCACAGAGAGCAGGAAGAGAAACTGAGGCCTCTGAAGGCATATGCTAAGGATGCAGTGTTAGAAAACAAACCCCAACCCCATGATTGCTCAGACATCCTGGCCAGGCTCTGGCTCCTTGCAACAGGTACCTGAGAGCGTCTTTGGTTGCCTCTGAACCCATAAGATCCGTCTTCTGATCCACTGGCTGTATCCCTTGCCAATCCTTTCACTAGCTGTAGCTCCAGCTCCTGCTTAGTAATTACTTGGGTGAGCCAGGAACTCCACTGTTCCACTCGGCACTGACCTTTGCAGATTGTTGAGGAGGCCAACTCAAAGGTAGTGCTGGCCGTGAACTAAATCGTGGACATGGCTGAGTCTGGCTTTATTTGGCCTTGGATTTTTTTCTCCAGTTCCCTTGTATTTACCCTCTCTCAACTTTCCCACTGGAGATTATGTAAAAGCCTGAATCTCACTGGCTACATATCTCAAGTGGAGCTTTATTGATGAGGGGCTTACTGGGGGCCCAAAGGTAATTATTCTATTGGCTAGGCACTCCCTAAATGTCATAACTGAAGATCTGGAGGCCCAGTGACCAATGCAGGGTACCTACCTGCTGGCAGCCAGAAGGACATGTGGAGGCCAAGAGCTCTTCCCCCCAGCTTCACATTCTAAAATTGAGCATCTGTCAATATATATGTACATATATGTATGCATGTGTGTGTGTGTGTGTGTGTGTGTGTGTGTCTCCAGTAATCTGTCCAAAGCAGTGGACAGTCCAGAATCCAGATAACACATGAGGTATTCAAGAACTACCTCGTCCCCTGAAGCCCTTCCACCTGAGTCACATCCATAGCTTTCAGTCTGCTCTGCTCCTTCCCACACAAAAGGACGGGCCTAGGCAACTTCATTAAGATTTCCTGAAGCATACTCTGGCCCCAGGCAGTCCCTTGTTTCCCTCCCTATTCTGTGTGAGGATGGGTCCCGGGCATTCCTGAGATGCTGAACACTGGCTCCATTCAGATCCCATCATCTTCCTGCCATGGTGGGACCGCACAAGCCAGAGGAGAGGATTTTTCATAAATTATTTCCAGAAAAATGTGCCTGCCAGCTTCAGTGTTTATAAAAGACAATTTTGCTTCCCCATAAGCTAGCAGTGTTTATTAAACATGTAATAGAGAGTTTGTGTTTAATATTTACAGTCACCATGTACTCATCTGAGTGATGCCACACTGCATTTAGTCACAGAAAGGGAACCAGCACCTAGCTAGAAGCGATCCCTCCTCTCCATCCTGCAGTCTGTCTCTTCCTCTCTTCTTCTCTTTTTGCAGCAGCTCCTTGGCTCCCCACTTAGGCAAATGAGCATCTGCTGTGTACATGGAGATTGAGCCAAGTGACACAACAGAGAAGCTGGTGCCTACAGGGGAAGCCAGACCCAAATTACTCATGGAAGGGGTTGCAGGAGGAAGCCGTGCTGCAGTGAGCTATATTGGGCTGTTTCCCATATTCCTGGCCTGAGCTGTCACTCAGCAGCATCTATATGCTATGCTGGGGCTCACTGGTATATGAGTGTGTGTGTGTGTGTGTGTGTGTGTGTGTGTGTGTGTGTGTGTGTGTGTACATGCTCGCTAGCCAGTAGTGGAAGGTTGAATCTGCAGTTTGCTTGGATATAGAGGAATAAGGAAAGCGACATTGGTTCAGTTCTGCTCCTGTGGCAGTGAAGCTAGGTTCTGAGGGATGAACAAGCTGTTGATCTATGGAGAGAGGAAAGGCAGAGAATGAGTGAATTCTCTGGGGTCAGAGGGGCTGTGAGGGCCAGAGAGGCTCAGTCTCTCTGTAACAGGTCAGGGGGCATGAGGAAGACACAGAGGAGGCTGAAGATCAGCTCACACAAGGTCTTGAAGGCCACCTTGAAATGGAGTGGCTGCTCATTCTTGAATGATCACTTGGTTTGAGGCTGCAGACCTGGTTGCTTCTTACTTTTACCTTTGCTCTCTCTGTCACTGTCTAGGAGCACCATGGAACTCCCTGAGCACAGCCCAGGACCACAGACCTTGTTAGTTTTGTGCCCATGACTCTGACTCTCTCTAACCATGCCACTCTTTGCATCCCCCTTAGAACATGGGCAGTTTTCTCTGTTCTTTCCTGAGAGCCCCTCATTTCCATCTCCTCCTGTGATGCTAAGAGCACAGGTCTACCTTTCCAACCCCTCCCCCAAAGGACCTGGTCATATCTGCATCATTACTTGCAAATGGGATGAATGGAGCCTGACGCCGGGTCCCAACAGAAATGGTTGGACTGTCCCAGTGAGGAGACGCTGCAATGTAGGTTCAAATGGAGGCACAAATGCAATGAGGGAATGCTGTGTTCTGAGGGAAGGACATTGATGAACTTAGGAAACTACAGAAATGGGGTGTCAGGAGGTCACCTTTCCTGGGTCCTTAAGTCTGGTCTTCACCAGCTCTTGGAGTTCTAAACAGATCTTCCCACTGGTCATACTTTCCTTGGAGGTCTGGCTAAGGTGTTCTATGCTGTTTCTCCCAACCTGCCATTCTCACTCAATCTGTGTGGAAGAGACAGACTAAGAGGCAAAGGGCTGTCATAAAGCTGAGGGAGCAGTTTCCAGTGGCACTGTGGCTCTTGAACTGTGTGTCCCCAGTCTGTGCGCTATGCTCACCAAAGACTGGCTTTTGTAGCTGTCTTTGCAACTTTGTGTGTTCTTCTTTCTTTTACCCTTCCCCATCCCTTTTCCTCCATCCTTTCAACCCCCTAACACTAGATAAGAGGGGGAAAAACAGAGAGGAAAGGAAAGAAATCCCTAAATAAAGTCAGGGGCTGGAAAGGGGCGGTGTTGTCATTAGACTACTTCCTGCTGATTGGGGTGTGGAGTCCCTTGGAGAGACTCTGATCTTTGATGGTAGGAGATTTAATTTCTTCTTTATGCATGACCACTTAACAAACTACAACCAACAACAACCGACCAACAACCCAACAACAACCCAGCCACCTCTTGGGCCCTAGCATTTAGATGCCCCCTGAGAAATCCCCGGAATTCCAAATGACACAGAAACTATCTGCAACTGTCAAAATTATACCCCTGCGAGGCAAGTCATAGTCAGTTTCTGTGGACAATCTGAAGGATATGCCTATATCCCATACCTGGGATTAAAACAAAAACATATTCTTATAGTATTTCTGTGTTTCTTAAAGAAACCAAAATTCTCACTACAGGCTTTCTCCTAAATCTTTATATTACAGTAGGACAATATTGAGTTTCATCAATAAAATTTCCACATGGAGCCTTGGTCATCTTTTAAGAATCTGGAAAAGTATTAGAGCAGTTTCTATCTATCCCCCACAATGCCATAGCCTCCCTGGAGAAAGATGGCCAATGCAGGGGGAAACCCTTGGTGTAGACGGTGCCGAGGGCAGTTCAGAGGAGAGGGGGTGGTAGATGCTGTCTTCTGGCTGGGGAAAGCTTTCTGGAAGATGTGCTAAGTCAAGGATGGATAATATTTGCCACCCTCCAAAAAGAATCGAAGGCCTCAGGAGATGGCCTAACAGTTAAGGGAAGCATGAGGACTGGACTCCATATCCCCAGAACCCATGTAAACACTGGGTGGGCATGGTGACCCAGCCTTGAAAGGGAGAGACAGGGATCCCAGAGCAAACCGATAAGTGAGACCAGCCATATCAGCACACTCTGGGTTTGATGAAGAGAACCTGAGTCAATGAATAAGGCAGAAGAGTGGTTGACTATGTTTCCACTAGACTCCACAAGCGTGCACTCATGTGTATCCACATCCATACTCACACATACATGAAAACTGAAAGCAAGAGCAACTTAGAATTTTAATTAGAGTAGGAAGCAGTTTGGACACACAAAGGAAGAATGAGATAGTGATCAGGGTCTCTTGGTGGAAGCTGCTCATTTCCAGACTGTGGCAGGAGGCCAGCTCTCATCCCAGGGTTCCCAGACCACAAAAGATGAGCCAGATGGCTCCTTGACAGCATGATGTTCCTTGAATGATCAGGGTCTCTTGGTGTACACAGATCGTATACACAAAAAACCATGGTACCCTGTGCAGAAAGTGCAAGCTTCCCTTTGAATACACTGGACATGTGCACCCAGGTTGTAGGTTGTGGTATCCTGGGTGGCTGTCACCATATAGCACAGACTGGCAACTTAAATGGCAAGAGCATCCATCTCATAGTTCTGAAAGTTGCAAGTCTAAGATCAGGTTGATTTTCCAGGCTGTGATGGAGGATTGACCAGCCTCTCCTCTTCTTCACGTTCACGTCTGGAGGGAAAAAATGAAAATCTTTTCCCTCCTAGTCTTTCTGCTTGGAGCCCTGTAATTTAGACTAGGAAAGGAGAGACTGACAAGGAACAAAGCACTAAATTTATATAGTGCAATGTTATATGATGGGAGTGTCGCAGTGAGGACGCCAAGTTCCGAAAAGCAGGTCTTGATGATACAGTCTTGGGGGAAAAAGTGGCAGGGCCAAGGGGAGGAGCTAAAGGCAATAAATGGGGGTATTGGTGGCTCAGTAAGGCAGACCTCTGTCCCTTGTGCCAGGCCGTGCTGTGACATTTACCTCCAGTCTCAGATATTTTCATGCCCCTGGCTAGAGGACTTGGTGTCTAGGATCCTGCATTGCTTTCAGTGCTGCCTGGGGAAGAGGCTGCCCACACCTAGCTTCTAGTTTCCCCACCTCTTGTCTTGTGACGTTTCTTTGCAGCTGAAAGAAAAGGGGGAGTAACACAAAACTGCCAGAGGAAATGTGAACTGGATCATCTCTTCCAGAGCAAGCAGGCTGATTCTGTTGTTTTAGCTTAATTTGTGAGTGGGAATACACAGTAATGGGCTTCATGTGCCGTCGGCACGCGTGTCTTAACACTTTGTTCTGACTCGTCCCTTCCCCACTGCCCCTCTGCTCATTCTTCTACCATCTCAAAGAGCCCCACATTTTCCCTTCGGCCTTCCTGTCAGGTCCTCCATTCCCATCTCTTCCTCCTTCCCTGAAGAGCAAGCTGAGTTTTCAGCACCTAAATATAGAAGCTTTTTGTAATTTTAGTTCTGGATATAATGTCCCAAACTATGCATAAGTCTCTTATAAACCTAATTTCTCCTTTTACGGATGGACTCACTTCCTTGCTAATTTACTGGGGAGGAAAGTGGCATCTGTGAGCAGGTGGGAATTTCCTCCTGGCGTTAAGCAAGTTGTACACTGGTTCACAAGCTGTGGGCTGTGTCCCCTTGGGGGAATCAGTTAAGAACATCCTGCATATCAAATATTTACATCACCATTCATAACAGCAGCAAAATGACGGTTATGAAATAGCAATGAAAATAATGTTATGTTTGGTGGTCACTACGACACGACGAACTGCATTAAAAGGTCTCAGCATTAGGAAAGTTGAGAACCACTAAGTTGGAACCATTGATATAGTTAAAGCAAGGGGCCACAGAATAGGAGCTACCAGAGCCTTGGACAGGCAGCTGCTCTTGCTCTCACGGGTATCCAGCTATGGGAAGAGGCTAAGGTGGAGTGACCCATCAACAAGCCCCTGTGACTTTCCTTTGGGCCAATAGAAAGTAAACCTTGTATGAAGGAGGGAAGGAAGCTTATAGCCCAGTGGTGGGCATAGGCAGGTGAGCATCCAGTGCTAGACCCAGGCTCCGAATACAGCATGGATAGACTGGGAAGTGTAGTTGAGCCAATTTAAACTTATCTCTACCTAGCTTACAAATGAAAGAGACTCAGACTGTGGTTATTTTATTTGGCTTTGACAATTACTGGGGGTCACCCCTAATCTAATTTTCTAATTGCTGGCCTGAAAACCCACCTACCTCTATTCCCTCCAGTAATTGGCTGTAGTCATTTTTATTCAACCAGTAGTTTTCAATTAAGGAGCAAAGTTTGCACCACAAAAGCTGATATACGTGAGAATTCACTCATCTTGAGGCAACTAGACCTTGACATACAGAATTTAGCATTATAATATATAGTAACAGACCAAACCTTAATAGGGTAGAACACAAGTGTACTGGGACAAGGCAGAGACAAGAAAGTTTCCTGAGATGAATGTTTCAGAAATTGTAAATCAGCTCTGAGCATGGAGGTTGAAATGCAGTTTGTCAGAGGGGCATGAAGGGATTCCAGGAACATGTCAGTGTGACCAGAGGTCTCAGGGCTCAAGCATGAGCTGAGTCAGACATGTTTGGTTGTGATGTGATGGAAAACTGAGTTAAAACTGAAGCCTAATAGTGAGATAACAACCTTTTTACATAAGTTCCATGGGTCTTGTGGGCGATGGAGCCACAGCATAGTACAACCTTGCTGTGAGCACAGTTGCTTGTTAGCATTATCTGTGTGGGTAGAAAGTAGACATGGGAAATTGGGTTAGGGAAGAGAAAGACTAGGAAGTTATATCTGTCACCCACAGAGGAAAATGCAGACAAAGATACTGCAAGATGCTTGGGTGATGGGCTCGCTAATTGCTCTCAGAGAGAAATCTAGGCAGAGGAGACTTCGTTCTAATTTGACACTTGGGTGGGTGTTGAGCTTTTTCCTCGGGACAGGCAAGTGGAAATAGCAGAGAGCAGAGGTGATGAAAATGTAGGCAGTCAAATGTGGAGATGTGGGTCTGAAAGGGACATGTTGGTGGCAGAAGCCAGGCAGAGTATGGCTGAGCCAGCAGATCAACTGGAGTCACACTGCATGTATGGTAGTGATGGAAGCCAGTTACGCATGGTGTTCTGGGGGTAAGACGCAGAGAGAATGGAACATGGGGCTTAGCCCACACTCAGGAGCTGAGTGGGTAGACAGGGCTGTAGGAAGTAGGTAGCAAAGATGGTGAGAGAAGAGTCAACAGTACTCACGGATAATGCTGAAGCTGCCCTATAAATCCACATGACTGGTGAGCCCAGCCAGGGCCATGGTGTGGACAGTGAGGCACAGAGTAAAGCGGAGGTGGGCACGGGAAGCTCTAGGGTGAATGAAAAGCATGCTTCCAGAGATAGCTACTCCTAGGGAGACTCATACTTCGAGGAAGGAGAAACAGAGGAAGGGGACATAAGCCATCAAGTTTACAGTGAGGATAGACCCTAGGACCTCAAGCACACAAGACAAGCACTCTACCACTGAGCGGTTTCCTCAAGCCTAGAGATTTTAATTAAGAAGGACCTGAATGTGTACCTATTTATGTTGGAGATGCTGATGGGTGGAGAGACTTTGAGCTGACTCAGGTAGGAGGAAAGAAGCCTAAGAACATTGTATGATCTGCTGCCCCCTCCTTATTTGGACCAAGCCAGGCAGCAGGACTGCCCTCTGCCTCATGCCTTCCCTAAGGGGAGACACACTGTCTTGTTGGACCTGCAAGCTAGTCAGCCTCACCACCAAGGAGTGTATGTTTGAGGCAAAGAGTTTCCTTTTACTTCCGTTTTGGTGGGAGCCTTCCCAAACTTTCCAATATCATACATCAAAAATTCCCCTTTGTCTGTTGTCTCCCAAGAAAACTCACACAGGGAACAATTCTAATTCTGTTCCTGTGGGCTGTAGTGGGGCATTTACCTCTCTAAGCACCAGGCCTGACTCTTGTATTCTTTGTGGGAGGGTAATGGCTCAACCCATGGTTGGTGCTCAGTTCATCTGACATCCATTAAATATAACTTTCTACTTGTCACTCATTTCCAGACACCACCATCAGGCATACTGACATCTCACATTCTAGGCCCGGGAAAGTCAAACAGCTGTGAAAGCTTTGTAGGCCATTGCTTTGTCCTCAATATCGTAGGGTGAGACTTGCTAAAATTCAAATGGTGCTTTCAGTTCTCTCATGGAATCAAATAAAATATTTAATGAAAACTCTTTGGTGGGGAGTAGGGATGTGATTCCAGCAAGAAAGTCAGTGTGGACAACTTGAGGCTGCAGAGGCTTTGGGCTAGGACAGTTCATGGTGGCTGCTCACACTCCACAGAACCCAGTGTCATCAATCCTGTCTGGACAGGAGTTGGCCAAGTGGGGCTTCAGAGACCTAAATGGAAAACAACTGTGCCCAGTCAAGTGCATCTTAACACAGAAAAAAAAAAATTGGTATGTGTGCATCTTTCCCTGGAGTCCATGGTATTTGCTGGTCCTTATGATGAAGAGGACAGGAAGCAGGAAAGCTCTGAGGGCCTGCTTTTATCTCCTGTCTATAGCCATGAGTGGAAATTACACTTGGGGTAGCTTTAGGGAGCCATGAATGCTGTCAGGTGTCTGTGTGTGGACGGGGATGTCTCTGTGTGTGTGTGTGTGTGTGTGTGTGTTCCTTTCTCATTCCTTAAAATACTTTTTAATCATTTTTTAAATATGAAGGGTGCCCTAAGATCTGATTTTTATTTTATCACCAAAACCACAAGAATTAAATAAGGGTTGGCACTGTCAACTGTTACTGCCCTTTGTGATAAGGGAATGGAAGCCTTCAAAGTTTTAGACATTGCTGAAGATTGCAAATATAGTGAGAGATGGAATCAGGACAATGGTCCTGTTCTTCTAAGTACAAAGTGTCTAGTCTGCTTCCCACTTGGCTCTAATGAGCAGTCTCAAACTCATTCACAAATTGCTATGGCTCAGGCAGGAAGTGAACAAGAAAGGAGACCTGAACAGGGATGGACACTTGCCTCTCTGGTGACCTACTACATGGGCTGAGGCTAGTCTTGAATTTTCAGAATCCTGACATCCCTCTTCAGTAATCTGTAGAGAGAGGGAGTATGGAAGGGCTATGAATGTGTGTGTTGCCAGGTGGAGGCTGGGGACTAAATGCAGAGCCTTGTGCATGCCAGGCTGGTGGTCTACTATTGGCCCAAGCCCTGGGTTCCTCCACTGCCAGGCAAAAGAGACTTTAAAAAAAAAAAAAAAAGGCATTCAGACACTGATTGCTTGGTTAACCTGCTCAGAGCTGACATTCATTTTGAGATATCATGGGATCTCTAAAGAAAGAGTCCCTGACCCCCCTCATGCATGCACACACACACACACACACACACACACACACACACACACACACACACACACCCCAGTACTAAGGAAGTGGATCACAAGCAGGTTTGAGACCTGAGCCATACACTTGTTCAACTACAAACAGACATGAGTTCCATATAAAGTCTCTCAAGCAAGGAGTTCTAAGAATCCTTGGGGTTTGCTCTTCTATTCAATGCATCCGGCAAAGGTCACCTCTATTCTTGGTGTTTATTTCCTTTACTTCAAGCTGACTTTACTTCAAGTGACTATGATGTAAATGCTAAGATCCCTTCACAGAAGCACCTAGATAAGTCTTTAACCAAAGAACTGGCTGCCATCAGCTAGTCAAGTTGACATGTAAAGTTGCCATCAGGAAAACCTCTATGGATCTTTCTCTGAATTAAATATGTCTTAGGTAGTGGCAAGCAAAAAATAAATAAATAAATAAATAAATAAATAAATAAATAAATAAATAAATAAAATAAAAGCAAAGTAAATATCTGATGAAATTCAAATTTTGGCCCATTTAGCCTTTGTTTCCCCATCTTTTCAATATGAGGGATGCTAAGCTTACTTCTTGAAGAAGGCTGGTATATCAGGCAAAGTTGTCAGTCTGTTATTAATTAATCTATTAATCTCATATAGAAACTTGGCTGGCCATGGTGTCCTGAAATTTGGTCCAAACTCTATTATAGGTTATCTCTTGTGATGTGTGTGGATTTCATTACCTTCTTCATGCATGTGATTTACATTACTATTTAATCCAGTCAACACTGGGGGATCAGATTGCTGTCCACAGAGTCTATGTACCTCATCCAGTCTGTGACCTCACTAAAGCGAAGAGCTGACCTCCCTAGTAACAAGGTATCCTCTTAGTAACAAGGTATCTATGACTTTGAACTAGGTCATGACTGCAGATCTGGGATGGAAGACCTTTGGACTTGAACTCAATGACTGTAAAATTTCTAGTCAGATGACTCCTCTCATTCAATTTTTGACTAGTCAAGACTCATTGCCCTGTGGCCAGATCCTTAGGGTACATTTCTTTCTATTTCTGGTTTCATTTCTCTGTACAGCCCTAAAACATAAATAGATGCTAAAAATCTCAGAGTCTGCCAAGGTAAGCAAGTAATAAGGTTAGTGTGAGTCAAGTCTGATGCTAGGTATCCAACTCTGAGGTGCAGTGTGGGGCTGTGGTGACCTAGGGATCCCAGTCCTAATAGAAGACTCAAGACAGTCATTCCAATAGGAAGTGTCCTAGATCTACTTATTTTGTTCTCGGTGTATGAGTGTTTTGCTTGTGTGTATACATGTGTAATAGCTGTGGATGTCAGAGGTGTCGCTCACCTGGAAGTGGACCTATAGAAGGTTTGCAGCTGCCATGTGAGTTCTCTGAATAAAGCTTACAGAGCAGCAAGTGCTCTTAATGGCTGAGCTACCTCTCCAACTTGTCGTTTCAGTGTGGAAAAGAGGCTTAGGATGACAAAGCTCCTAATTTTGTTAATTAGTTAATCTGTAAATGTAGATTTTATGTGAAGCTAAATTTTCAAGTATTGGAAATTTTTTTTATAATTTGTGTGTGTGTGTGTGTGTGTGTGTGTGTGTGTGTGTGTGTTTATGTGCACATAATTTGTCATGTATGTGAAGATCAGAGTCAATTCAGGAGTCACTTCTCTCCTTCCACCTTAATGAGTCAGTCTCTTGTATACTCCAGGCTTGTTGGTCTACAAGCTTCTAGGCAAGAAGCTCTGTAGCAGGAGTGCCAGAGAACAGAAAATGGTGGATAAATTGATTGGCAGGGAAACACAATTTTATTGGCAGACATCACTACCACCACGAGCATCATCATCGTGGCCGAAATATGCACATACCTCACAGGGCCATTTTTATTGTCTGTGTCACCTTCTCTAGTTTTCATGATAAACATTCCTATAGTGCAGTCTCACTATTGTTATTTAGAGTTTGGAATGTGAGAGAGGGCTGCTAAACTAGGGGAAAGGTCACACAAAGGTCACAGGTGGGTACAGGCATTTGAACCCAGGAAGTGTAGGTGTGTGAGGTCAAACTTATATTTTTATGTTTGCATAACAATAACTTTGCCAACAGAGCCCTCTCCCCAGACCCTGCTTTCATATGTGTGTGTGTGTGTGTGTGTGTGTGTGTGTGTGTGTGTGTGTGCGCACATATTCTTGTGGGGACTGCATATGTGTATGTATTTGTATGCTCATGGGACCATACTTGTCCCAGTGTCCTTGGTTGTTATCGACCTTACTTTTTGAGACAGGGCCTGTCACTGAACCAGGAGTTCATCTGTTGGTTAGACTGACTGGTCAGCAAGCTCCAGGGGTTCCCTGTCTGTCTTTTTAGCTCCGTCTCCCATTCTAGGCATACAGGCACATTGGCTCCATGCCCAGATTTTTATATGGGTCCTGAAGACCTAAAATCCTCGTGAATACGTGACAGGCACTTCATTGATGCAGATGTCTTCTCAAGCTACTCCTCTGGACTCTGCCAATTTATTTCAAATTCTAGGATCATGGGGTGGGGCGGACATCCTTGGTCCTGACACCTCTATCCTTTCTCTGCTCATCCTGCTCTGCCTCTGGGATGGAGGACAGCAAGATCAGATGTTAAAGATCAGATGTTACAGCTCATATCATCTTACCTGGCTTCTCTTGACGTGGACCCATGCCCATTCCTCCCTAAAGAGTTGGTTTATTTCCTGGGATGTGCAGAAAGGCCCCCGGCATGTAGGACATCAGCTTGACACCTGTAGCACAGACATGAAGACCTTCAGAAAACACTGACCAGGCACTCAGATGCCCAGCTGCTCTCAGACATGCTTCACACATAGCACTGATCTGCCTGACGAGGAGGCGCGTGAGGGCTGTGGATGCTTACCTGCAGCTGGAAGAGCAGCAGCAATGTTCTACTGAAATGTGTGAAGTGGAAAAGGTCAATTCTGTACTGCATTGTTTTCTTCTTGCAAAGAGAAGTACCTGATAAAAGCAACCTAGGGATGAAGGGCTTAGTTTTGGTTTAGCAGGATACAGTTGTGGCAGAGCAGGCATAGTGGCAGGAGCATGAGGTGGCTGGCTACATTGTACCAAAGTCAGGCAGCAAAGAGTCATGGATGCTGGTGCTCAGCTTGCCTCCTCAGTCTAGGGCCCAGACCTTGGCATGATGTCTTCTACATTCAGGGTAAGCTTTCCCAACACAGTAAACTGAATCTAAACCCCCTTACAGATATGCCCTAGATACAAATCTAGAAGTTTATCTTCTAGATCGTTCTAGATCCTGTTAACTACCACACCAGTATTAAGAAAGTGGAATGAGATGCCATCCTTGCTCCATTCTCTTGGTGGACTGCTTCTATACTGATGGTCGCTAACAGCAACAGAGTGACAGTCATAGAAACAATCACTGCTTTGCATTTAGTCTTAGGTGTCATCGCCAGCACACATGGGATTCTGATGTTGGCTCCCAGAATTCTCCTGCAGTGCCTCTTGCCTTTGCTTCATGCCCTGCTTATTTTCATAGGTCCTAAGTGACCCTCAAGTGTCCTGGTTCTCAACAATGCACTGAGTCACAGATGCTCCCTGAGCAGACTCTTACTCCTGCCTCCCAGTCATTGCATTTGAAAGGACTCAAGATGTGACTATCTTTACATGATCCTGAGGAGATGCCATTATGGGGACAGTGATTTGAACCCTTCAGATGCCTCATGTGGAAACCCAATTGTAAACTTTTTTCTCCTAATTAAGTCATACAATGGAAGAAATATGTGAGTTTACTTGTGTCTCTGCCTTGTTGCCAGGAGTGCTGTGAGATTTCTGCCCACTCCTGCTACCATCACACCCTCGACATGATTGTATGTAAGAAGAGGCTTCTTCTCTTTAGTTTTTAAGCAGCTAACTGTTCTATGCCCTCTCCATCAACATGTCTAAGGGCTAAAACTGCTGAAAGAACTCAGTGTACTTCTTGGCAGCTTTGATATTGACTGAAGCACAGGGAAAGGGCTGGACCCCCTCAAAGGTTGCCAGAGCTGTGTGTGCACCGAGAGGTGGCTATGTTATGTGTGAAGGTATACAATGCAATTAATTATTTATTTCCTGGATCCTCTTCTGGTTTCTGTAAGTTGTAATTAAAATATAAGACAAAGATAGATACTTATGTAATTACATGTAAGTCCCTTATAAATTTGTCCTATTAGCCTAGCACCTTTCCTAGAAAAAATTCTGATATTACTTTAGCAGGCAAATTACTAGTCTCTCTCTCTCTCTCTCTCTCTCTCTCTCTCTCTCTCTCTCTCTCTCTCTCTTTCTCTCTCTCTCTCTCTGTGTCCCTCTCTTCCTCTCTTTCTCATATATATGTATATATATATATTACGTATATATACTATATATAATAGATAATATATTCATATATGCACACATAGATATATACAGTTTTGTATCTAGGATTATATATATGGAGCTATTGGCAATTGATAACTATTGGGAATGAGATAGTCCGTTCTCAGGGGTTTTGCCACTGCTCGGCGGAAGGCCACACACCCCAGAGTTTATGGGCAGCACAGACTGTATTTAAAACTCTAAGGAATACAAGAGGATGAAAGTTGCAGAAGTAGAGATGAAGTGTATCTGGGAGGAGTTCAGTGAATATGATCAAGATACACTATATGAAATTCTCAAAGAACCAGTGAAAATGAGGAAACAATACATGCTGGTTACAGTATATTTTTCCAAATCTATGTTTCCCACAGCAGTGTGTTTGTCTACATCCACTCACTGACAGCAGTCTGAACGAACAGCTGCGTCCTCAGTACATATTGCCACATCGCCTTCTATAGTACCCACTGAGCGTAGTCTCTGAGTGGATGTGCAAATGACTTTCAGGTTCTGCTTTTACCAAAAATGCCAAGATGAGTGCCTTGGGCTAGCCCTCCCTGCACATACACGCCGACCTTCCTCTCAAAGAAGTGCTAAGAAATGGGCTGGCTGGACCTGAGTTACAAAACAGAAACTGAATCGAAAGTGGAAAGTCATTATAAAGTGGTGGCCCCATTACTTTACAGTTCCACCGACCTTACATGAAAATACAAATGGTTACCTTGCCTTTTCTGATAGAATATATGCTCTAGACAAGGTAGCGTGTCCATGTAGAATCCAGGAAGACAAAGCCATGCCTAGTGCCCATTCCAGCATGCTCTCTGAGTGGCATTCACAGTTATCATCTGGTATGGCTCAGATTTTGGAGTAGATGCTGGAAGTCCTGCAGTTGGCTCTCAGGTCTAAGTGCAACATCTCCTCATGTGTCATAGCTGCATTGCACACAGAGACCAATGGCGGGATTGTGCAGCATTTTCATAACTGTGTGCATGAGACAGCTGAATGACACAGAGTTTCTACATGCAGACTTTAGTTAGTACCCAAAGGCCTTCAGACTCTGGGCCATTATGAACTTTCCAGGTTAGTAATGTTCCAGCTGTACCATTTTTAAAGGTACAGATGAGAGAAGAATGCAGTGAGCAATCAGATGTTCCTCTCTCCAGGTTACTATAAGCTATGATGCGTATACGCACTGTCCCCCTTAGCACACACCATCTTGTGTGGTTTTCTAATGTATTCTTTGGGATTTCACAGCAATACATCACACTGATTCAGAAATCAGGGGCAGAGGGTGATGCACTGAAGATAGGTTTTTGGCTTTTGAAAAGTCTTGAAAGCCATTTGGGGTGGATTCTAGCAAACAGGGTACATGGCAAAAACCTAGCCATTTGGATGTATGGGTCACAACTACGATTAACATGGAGGCTTATCTCCTTACACACACGTCTTCTTATCATTTGAAGCATAGTTTTATGTCAAGAGCACATTGGTCATATACTACCATTTTACACCCTTTTGGTGAGAGGAAAGTTCTTGAAGGAGAAAGCTGTGGTAATTTCCAAGAGCCACGCAAAGGATGCTAAGTGGAGGGAGTGAAGGTGTGGACGAAGGACAATATTGAACTTCGATTTATCACAGAGAATGGATGGAATGTTTTCATTGCTGTGCTTAATCATCATCTGGTTGGAACCCAGGCAGCTCAGCAGCCTGAGTTTGCTTAGTTCTTCAGGAATACCGTGTAGGTTTTACATTCTCTTTAGTGCCCTCAGAGCCCATAGGAGACATTAAGTTACAGCCGACCTGAAATGATCTGAGATTGCCGCATGCCTGAAGGCACAGGCACATCTCCTTTGGTTTCCCATTAGGAAAGCAGGCACAGGTATCTCTGCAAAGGGTGAGAGGTCCTGAAGCCTTCCTGAAGGTGATAGTAGGAAATCTGCGCTCCTGGGTGACTGGCTGGCATGCTAATGAGACAGCTGGAGATCCCTCTGTGCTTTTGAGCCTGTGTGGATGTGATCATTTCTAGCACCTCTTTTAATGACTATTAGGCTTTGAAAATTGCTCTGAGCTATTTTTAAGGCATCTCTGGATAGAAGGGGATCATCCTGGAAGGCTAGAAAGAGACACAGATGTCACACTGCTGGGAACGATGAGAATGGCTTTATGTTGGACTCTTTGTCCTCCTAGAGTCTGGAGGAAGGCTCACCTCACCAGACTGGTTGTGCATGGAAGCAGAAAGCTGGGAGCGAGCACACACAGCTGTGAACTTCCTTCCCCTTACATTTGCCCTGGCATTGGGTTTGGGTGTAGGCAGAGTAGATGAGGAGCAAGGGCATTCAAGGGAAGGATATAGCTTTAGTAAGTAAATCAGTTGCCTTGAAACTGTAAGAACTTGAATTTATCACAGAGACATCTTTTCATTGTTGTTTGTTTTGTTTTTAAAAGTTGAGCTTGATAGTATGGCCATGTTTCTTAGTGTTGGGAAGCAAAGGCTCATGGGCCAGCCAAATAGGTCAGTTTCAGGTCAGTGGAAACCTCAAAAAATCCTAAGGTAGATGTTGTCCTGAGGAATGAGATTTGAACCTGGTCTCAGGTCTCCACATACATGTGCATACTTGTACATCTGCACTCACACATGCACCCCAGCACATGACCACACACATGACCACACACACAGGTTGGTGGAGAAAACTTCCTTTTAAAGAGTAGGTTTGAGCCTTCTGAGTTTATCCATGGCCTGGTCCTGTACCGTAAAGCCATGTGTGTCAAATCTAATGGCTGAAGAGCCCCTGTGTGAGCTTCCAGAGGATCGACACATATCAAAATGTTGAGGCGCTCCTGCAAGACCAGGAAAGTCTGTCTCAGAATCCAGGAGGCTGCATAAAAGCAGAATGTATGTCCCTTGAAAACCTTATTGTTCTTGAGCTGGAGAATATGCCCAGATCTCCGGGAGGAAGGAGCTGGCAGGAGCAGAGGGTGCGATGATGATAAAGGTCTTTCTGATACAATAGTTTGAAGATTAGCCACCTGAGATGACTCTATTCACCCTCAGGTACATTTTATATTGTCTGTAGAATTTGTTACTAATGACCAGCTCTTCTTAATTTTTAAAAATCTAGCTCTCCCACTGTTACCATGACAATAGATTTCTGCTTTTCTGTAAAGATTTAAGAGTTCTTTGATTCTTTTGGCTCTAAGCTACCACAACTTTACAGGTATCTCTAGCTTTTTGGTCCTCTCTGTTGCTAGTCAGGTAAGTACGTCCCAGGGATATTGAGTGACTTAGCCTGCTCTTTGCCTCTCAGCCATTGCCTCTTGGTGCTACATGTCCCATTCCATCCTTTACATGGGTTTGCTTTTTTGTTTTTAAACTTCTTAGTTAACTGGTACTCCCTGGAGATCTCACTCTCAGTAAGTCAGGATGTATTTGGTACTCCATGTTTTATTTGTCTTATTGATAGTACCATTATCTTCCCAAATGGAACAATCTAGAAATCTAAGAAATCTGCAAATATAGTTCCTATAACCAGAAACTACTTTGCATTTTAGTAATATCAAACTACAAGAAAATATTTTGATTATAATGTGTAATTTCTGGTTTTGTTCATAATATCCTTTTAGCAGATTCTCTCTTCATTTTTGTATTCCACACTCTTAACCATCCTTCAGAGGCCCAGTTCAAGTTTGACTTGCTTGGTGACTTTCCTCCAGGCATAATGGACAGCTCCTTTGCTTACATTCTCTGAAATGGTTTGTGCCACCATTCATAATGGTTGCTGAAGGCCTGGGAGCAAAGAAAACAACTCCACAAGTACCTTCCTTATTTTAAGTAATGCGCCTATGGAAACATGGGATATGAGGGCCAAAGTGGTTTGGACCACCAACCATAGAATACACATCTATGGACCCATGGTTCGGACCACATATGTGGCAGAGGATGGCCTCAATGACCATCAGGGAGAGAGGAGAGGCCCTTGGGCCTGAGGGTGTTAGAGGCCCCAGTAAAGGGGAATGTCAAGGTGGGAATATGGGGATGGGTGGGCGGGTGGGTGGGAGGTGGAATTCCCTCATAGAGGCGGGGATGGGGAGGGGATAGGGGGTTTCCAAAGAGGAGACCCAGAAAAGGGGAAACATTGGAAATGTAAAGAAAGTATCAATAATAATAATAATAATAATAATAATAATAATAATAATAATAAAAAGAAAAGAAAAAGAAAAAATGAAGCCAATGAAAAGAGAAAGACATAGCCCCCAAGAGGAGGGTGATCCACACACAGGAAGGAACTCGGGTTTCTCTGCATTTGGAGTACCTCACAAGATCAGGGCCATGTGGGGACTTAATGTAACTGAAAGCCAGAAGACAACCAGAAGGCACAGTTTCCCTCCCTGTTCTTCAGATCATCTTGCTTTAGTGAGATGGCACTTTTGTCCCTAGGCTACTTGCTGAAACATAGAGCTATGTGAATCTTTATGTACAGCATGTGCAGTAAAATTGTTTTGAGCAATGCAGCCAAATTTACACATGAGAATGTGCTGTAAGGTGGCATACTACTGGGTTAGCTTTTGCAAAATGTTCTAGTTTCTTTTTTTTTCTTTTTTTACTGTGATTAAACTCTGTCTAAAAGCAACTTAGACAAGGAAATGGTTTACCTGCCTTATATTTCCAGATCCTAGCCTACCATTGAGGGATGTCAGGGCTGGAACTTAGAGGAGAAACCGTAGAGGAATACAGATAGATGGCTGACTAACTCAAGGTTATGCTCAGTTAGCTTTCTTATGTATTCCAGGACTACCTACCCAGGGAATTGTGCCACCCACAGTGGGCCTGTCTAAATCAATTCACAGTCAAGACAGTCTCCTACAGGCTAATCTGATCTAGACAATCCTTTAATTAAAGCTTTTCTATCAGATGACTCTAGGCTATACCAAGATGACAGTTAAAACTAACCAGGGCATCGAACTTCAGAGATCCCAGAAAATTGTTATTTTGTCCCAAGGGTATTAGAATGTAATAAATGCTCTGGAAAATTGTTGTTGCATCCCTTTTTTTTTATTTCTGAAGATCCTACACCCTCTTCCCTGGCCTCACTTCCTACCCCAGGAAGACAACATTCTTTGATGGTCCCTGGCCTCCACAATGTCCCTTTAAGACCTAGGAGCATTGAGTCCTTAGTCATTTGTCTTACCTCATGGAATTGGCCTTTCTTCATTTTGTTTCCTGTTGTGATAAAACATGCTGACAGAGCAACTTAAATGATAAAAGGTTTCTCTACTTCACAATTCCAGGTTATGTTATGATCCATCATTGCAAGGATGTCAAGGTTGCAGGGACTTGAAGCATCTAGTCATGCTACATGCCCAGGTAGAAGCAGAGAGCAGTGCTTTAGCACCTGCATGTTAGTGCTCAGCTTGCTCTCTCCACTCTTACACAACCCAAGGTCCTCTGCTTAGGAACTGATGCTACCTGCAGTGCATAGATCTTCGCATTTATCAGGACCCTCCCCCGATAGGCGTGTCCACAACCTAATCTAGTCAGTCCCTCATAGAGACTCCCTTCTAGGGTGCTTCTAGATTTTGTAAAAGTTGACTGTTAAAACTAACCACCATAAATCCTAGTGGTTGATTTTTGGCTCCTGATCTAAGTCTTTTGTGGTGTGAAAGACATGACAGCTACGGTGCCTCCAAGCACAGTGACAGGAGCACATGGAGGCTGCCTCTCACCTGCTTGCTAACCTGCAAGTCCAGAGCTGCAGACAAGAAGCAGAGATGTGTATCACCTTCAAGGTCTACCTCCAGTGGCTCAGTGCTGCCACTCTGTCCCAGAAGATCCATCTCAAAGGTTCCACCAACTTCCCAAGCAGCAATAACCGCTGGGAACCAAGTTTCCATACATACCAGAGCTCTTGGGGAAACATTTCATACTCAAGTCCACCATAATTACCTATGAGGTTTGAGGGTAGTGATACCCACTTGAGAGTATCAGTATCTTCACTGATATTCCAAGAACTGAGTACAGATTGGTACTCAACTCTATGAACTGGCAATGTGTTCATCTTTAGAGGATCCTGGCAAAGTTCTACAGTGGGTTGTGTGAGATCAGGCCCTGGCCTGACACTTTATCCTCTACCCAAGTGATTTCCCCCTATATTCAGCTATAAACCAAGAGCTAGGATTTTCATGAATCATGACAAGACTATTAATAATTTTTGCTCCATTAATTTTCTTGCATACCATAATAATTTATCTTTCAGTCAGAATTTCCTCAGTCTCAAACCATAACTCTTGTCTTGCTCATATCGTCACATTTATGTTCTAAAATAATCTGGGGCACATGCTCACTAATGCTCACATTCATTCACATTTTAGAGTAGATTTTCAATTTGCAAACTCTTTCAGTATGTACACATTCATAAGTGTCCAGATGCATGTGTGTAGGTGCATAGTATGTTTGGAGACCAGAGGACAACTTTGTCCACTTTAGTTTTTGATACACAGACCTGAAACTGGACAAGTAGGCTAGGCTAACTAGCCAGTGAGTCCCAAGGACCTGCCTATCTCTGCCACGGCAAGGCTGGGATTGCAAGCATGCTGCTACACCTAGCTTTTTAATGTGCCTTCTGCAAAGTGAATTCAGGTCCTCATCTTTCAAAGCCAACATGTTGCCAGCTGAATCATCCTCAGTCCCAGTTTTATGTTTTAAACAGCATGATGTCTCAGCATCTAGAACTCTCACTGTAGTGACAATTTGAATGTTTAGTTATTTCTCTAGTTTTTGATCATCTAGTTTTTGGTCATTCCTTTGGCCACTCTCACATGGTTGTTAAGAATGAAGCCATGACTCCTTCAGTAGCCTCCTCCATGGCCTGGAGTGTGGGCAGCTTAGTTTCACCAGTGTGTAGAAATTGCCCACACGTCTCCTGTGTCCCATTTCTGCAACACTGCTGTTCCTATGAGTGCTGATAGAAACCCTGCTGCTGGATTAGCCTGGAAACATGTTTGCTTTTACTCAAAAGCATAACCTGCTTTTAGATTTCACTAGCTTGAATTTAACCTTTCTGATCACACATACAAACTTGATGATGGTTGAATTCTTGATGGAGAAAAATCATACCAGAAAGATGTATGTGTTGAGACTCTAGGGGCTGGTAAGAGTTTTAAAGAAGAGGTAACTTTTGAAGGACTTTATAAAGAGGAAGCCCCTGGCTTAGTGACAGACTAACTATGGAAGATGAATGAGAGAGGAATCAAAGAAGAGGCATGAAAGCATGCTCTCTGGGGTTGTGGAGGATTTATGTTGTCAGGCAATTGAACTGAAACCTGTCAAGCTATGTTCAGTTCTTTTACCAGTGGCTTATGTGTAGTCAGGTGTGTGTGTGTGTGTGTGTGTGTGTGTGTGTGTGTGTGTGTGTGTGTGTGTGTAAACTGGTACTTATAACAAGGTACGTGTTCTGAAGCATTCTGTTATTGTTGCCCCTCTGGGTTCAGCACTTCTTTCTCTAGCTCAAGAGAGAGTCCTAACCTCATCACATTCTCTCCCTTCATGTGTCCTCTTTCCATGGCTATCTCATGCTGACCTAAGTCCTTGCTTACATGGACAATGCCTTGACCTCCTGTTCCAGGGCAGAAAGAAAGTAAACACATTTGTCTGTGTTGCCTATCTTTTTCTATTTTGTTCTGCAAGGACAAAGGTGTTATAAAAATCACAATGACTCTTAAAGAAAGTGGAGAAAATGAATGGTGTCATTTATCTTAAATTAGGCCATCTCTGGCTCAGATCCAGATCTTAAGAGATTCAACCTTCAGTGGAAAGGAAGTCACATGGCATTCAGGCAAGTTTGTTCTATCTGCGTGACCTATCCTAAGATAGTTTGATGGTGGGATGTAGGTCTGTGCTGGGGAGATATTCTAACATCTAACATTCCATAATGATCTCAGCACTCTGTAGTATTAGGTCTCAGTTTCTTTGAAGGACATTTCCTTCAAAGAAATGAAAGGTTTTCCCAGGAGACTTGTCAGGTAGACAATAGAGCATCAGATTAGAGGCAGGCTTCAGTTTGAGCAGCCCACAGCCTAAAAGTCACAGAAGAAACCACGCAGGATGTCATAGTGCTTTTTGCAGTGATGGTAGGAACATTGGGTCTTACTTGTCCCAGCCCATGGGGTCATCAACGTGGACCTAAGGAGGGGACGGATGAATGGGGGACAAGAAACAGCAAGGAAGGAGAGCAAGTCGTGCATTCTGATCAAGCTTTCGAAGTTTATTTCAGGACTGCAGCTTAAAAAAACAGGCAGGCGGGAAGGTTAAACATGGCCCAAGGCCAACCCACTTCTGTAATTGGTTTTTAGGAAATACCAATTCCTAAAAATTTTCTTTCAATTCCTGGGACCCGAGACCACAAATGCCCTGTCCTTTCTAACCTTGCACCTTAACTGACAGTGGGTAATTTCATGGGTTTGGCTCTCTCAACATCTCAGGGGTTTGGCTCCCGACACTTACTGTCCCTTAATTTTGGAAATTCAAATATCAATACCTCTGGCATTGTTTCCCTAACTTGTAGTATGCAGAGCAGGGGTTCCTGGTTTTTGACTTTCTATTGTGAACCCTGAGAACTAACTAGGTGATACAGGGAATGCTCTGTGGAATGAGTAGGATGTATTGTGAGAGAGTGTCAACTCTCAGTCTATAGACTGCAAAGCAATACAAATCCAGGGTCATTATAGTTGAGAAGCAGGTACCATAAACAAGACTGGCTGATTTAGCCAATGACAGGATGTAGTCAGAACAGTTATGACTGAGCCAGTACTGGCTGCCCCCAGTGATGGAGACTGAATCTAGTTTTCTCTTGCGCTGCAAAGAGAAGAGAAGCTACATGTTTGTTACTGTCACTTTTTACCAAGGATCTCCATAAATCTTGCAAGTTACTAGAAAGTTAAGCTCACCTGACATGCAGCCAGTCTGCATCCCGCAGTTCTAAACACCTGCAGAACGGTATCAATGCCAATACCCTGCAGCTCAGAGACCAGCTGCATACCGACTTCACCCATCCTCCATTGTGGTCCTGAAGCAAGAGCAGTGGAAGGGCAGAGGACTCCAGGATTGCACTGGAGATCAAGGGTTCCCCTGGAAAAATTTTTAAGCACCATGCACAGAGTTGTAACTTTGTGATGTTGGTATGGGGTCTTATCTTCTCCTATTCCCAGGTTCCTTTGTATTTGTCTCTCATTTTGACAGATTTGATATGTTGTTAGATTGTTCGCTATAGAATGTATTTATCACTATATTCATGAATTGTCACGGTTACTCTTGATTAGCAACATGATGAGACTTAGAATCAGCATGGAAACACAATTATGGGTGTGTCTAGGAGGGTGTTTCCAAAAGGTTTGCCAAAGCAGTGACCATCCACCCTAAATGTAAGCAGCAGCTTTGTACAACCAGCCAGATTCCCCTTGCTCATTTGCTGACAGCAGGCGCAGTGTGACCAGTTGCCTCACACTCTTGGCCACCATGATTTCCCCAACAGGATGAAGTGTATCCCTTTGGACTGTGAGCCAAAATGGGCCTTTCTCTCTTAAGTTGCTGTTTGACAGGCTTTTGATCATAGAGACTGGAAGAGTAACTAATAAGCAGTAGGACATATTTTCCATGACAATTTTTATTAATATGTAATTCACAAATTGACATTTTTAAAAAGTATGCAACTCTGTCATTTTAGTATAGTCATAGATCTGTGGAACTTATACTATGACCTAAACTGGGATAATTGTGGGCTGTTGTGCACTGTGGGTAAAGGTGCTCGTCCCCACACCTGACAACCTATGTTTGCTTCCCAGAACTCACATTTTGGAAAGGAAAAATTAACTCTCACAAGTTGTCCATTTACCTTCACATGTGTGCCATAGCATGTGCATGTACATGTGCACAAAATGCAACACACACACGTGTACACAAATATATATACATATATATGTACACAAATATATACACACATATATATGTACACAAATATTTATTTATTTATTTATTTATTTTTATTTACACACACACACACACACACACACACACACACACACACACACACACACACTTATATAATTGGCATCCATCCGTGTTTTCTTCTCCCATAGCCCTGGGAAGCCATTCAGTTTCTATGGACTTGCCTCTTCCGTATACTTCACACCAACACACTCATACTGTTGGGTCCTTGGGGACGGCCATCTTCCTTATAGTCTGGGAAGCTCACAAACTGCTTCCTTGCTGTGTGTGACTGAATCATCTCCACCTGTAGCCCTGCCACAATTCTTTATCTGTTCATCAGCTGGGGATATGTACACTTTGAGCCTTTCTGATTAGTGGTGCTGTGCAAATTCATGTTCCAGTTGCCAACTAATCTCTTCTCTAATCGATCAGTGGCAGCTACACATCTTCCACACTACCTGCCCCAATGTTAATACGTCTTAAACAGCTCAGTGGCTGGGCCACTTCGTAAGCTCCATGCAGCTAACACACTCCCCTCTGATATTCCTGAGTTATTACTTACTAAAACCTATAGTCCATCTTTACAGTCCTGGACCCAGGCCTGTAGCCCTCCTGGGCCAGATCCCCAATTCTTACATGATTGCTATGCTCTCTCTTCTATACTTCTCAGGCCGGGTCTTTTCTCCTTTCTTGGCCTGGTGGCTCTATCTCCTTTTTCCACCTTAAGTCCCATTGCCCAGAAATCCTAAAGCCCTGATTTTGTCTCCCTACCCAGTCATTGGCCATTGGTAACTTTATTTACCCATCAAAACCAACTGGAGGCAGGATCCTTGGTGTCTTACATGTGGAGTCCCAAGCAATTTTGGGGACACAATTAACATAATATAAGCGTTAGACCGAATCCACCACAGATTTGCGTGTGAGCTTTGTGCAGACATGCATCCATTTCTCTGGGCTATGCACTTAGGAATGGAATTGGGTCCTTGTGCAACCACCTTTACCCTGCCCTGATGGGAGGAAAGTTCAGGCTGCTGTACAGACAATGGCACAAAGACCAGCTCTGTCCTGGCCAGGGTCGGGGCCATTTTTCTATAGTAAAGTCAAAACTGTCCCAAGATGTTCACTGATTTCCAAGGTTGTGAAAAAACAAAACAAAACAAAACAGGTTTTGATGATTTTTGTCAATGTTATCAATGCTGTGAAAAAAAAGCAGGTTTAGGGTCCTTCTCCCAGAAGTCTTTGTTGTCACCTCCTTCCCTTAATAATATTATGCCAAGGCTCTCACCCCACCCTTTTATTATTGTTAATTTCTTTGCTTTTAAGCTGTATTAATGTGACTTGAACTTTGCTTTTAGCAGATGCATCATGTTCTAGAAATTGATCCATTAAAGTACATTTTACTTCTCCAAACTCTGACAGAAAGACACCCTAATCGGGGTACTTTGGTGACTAACATTCCCCTGAGATGCTTGCCAGTCACTGCATGGTAGACTCCCAGTCTCAGAGTCTCTCTTTCCTCTTGCTCTCTTGCTCCCTCCTTTTCCTTCATGCATTTTGTGTTATCTTTATAGAGGCATAATTTGCATTCATTAAAATTCTCCAATTTAACACATGGAGATGGCTGCCGAGCATTCCCTGAGAATGGCCCCCTCCCCCACCCATGGGCAGGGCCCACAAAGGCTTCCCGCAGCCCCCACCTGCCTGTCAGACTGTGTGGGAAGACGCATGGCCACTTCCCGAGTGTCTCCTGGCAGCGCCCAGGACAAACCTGTGGGGCTTCTTTCCACCGTGCCAGGTTTGTTCCCACAGTGGTGAAATTACTGCTTAAAGACTTTGGGAAGGACAGGCCAGCTGTGACATGTGGGGCCAATGATCTCTCTGTGTGTTCTGGAGTTTAGGATTGATCAAAACCTTCTACCGTTTACTATTGGACCATTGCCTTCAGATTACTGAATGGAAAATTTTCAAGCACATATAATTCATTAATTATTTGCACAATTTTCTCAGTACGTGGCTTGCTATCTTTTTCTTAGCATCCTTAATTGTGTCCTTTGAAGAAAAAGTTTTTACTTTTCTTTTATGAGTTCTACTTTTGCATACCTGGTTTTACAGTTTCTCCCCAAAGTCATCCTGGTCTTTCCTCATTTGTTTCTAGAAGTTTCATAACTGAGTTTACATTAGTTCCATAATCCACTTTCAATCTTGTAAAAGCTGAGACACTAAGTTAAAAAACAGAGCTTGGTATTGACGCTCAGCACACTGACAGGGTGATCAGCATTTGCTGGGCCTTCCTTGCTGCCCTTGGTTAATCTGCAGATCCTATCTGGAACTCTATTCTGCCTGCCAACAGTCTGACTCCCCTTTTAGCACCCATGCAATTTCTTGGTGAAGGATGCTTCTTTAAAGTCTTGAAGTTTGGTCTCAGTGTGTCTTCCTCCTTTGAGATCCCTTTGCTTGGGCTGATGAGCCATGGACTGCAGAGGTGACTAGCAGCTAAGAGCACTTGTTGCCCCTGCAGAGAACCCAGGTTTAGTTTCCAGCAGGGACGTTGTAGCTCACAACCATCCACAGCTCCAGTTTCAGGGAATTGGGATGTCCTCTGACCTCCTGAAGCACCAGGCAAGCAGGTGGTGTACATACATGCATGTGGGCCAAACACCCATGCACACAAAAGGGAATAAATACAAATTTTAAAAAACTGAGTTGTTTTGTATGATCAGTGTATATATATATATATATATATATATATATACACACACACACACACACACACACACATATATATGTATATATATCAATGTAAACTTTAGAATGACTTTGTCAGTTTCTAGAGAACTTAGTACTGATCAGTCTCTGTTGGCTCTTGTAGATCGCTTTTTCAGGAGTGATGTGCCGGTGATGTTGAGTGGTTTGCAGTTAGATCAGCTCTCTTTTCTGTAGCTATAAACGCCATGCATTTTAAAAGAGCTCACTGAGTAAATTTTATCAATGATGTATTGACATTTTAAAACTATTCTTCTAATTGTTCACTGTTAGTGTATAAGGAAATCATTCACGTTTGTATATTGATCTTTTATCCCACAACTTTGATGAACAGATTCATTAGGTTCCATCACTTTTCTGCAGAGGTGATCATGTCATCTGCAAATGAAGCCAGTCTTACTCTTGACTTTCTAATATGTGAACCATTCAACTCCTTTTGTTGTTATAGTCACTGGTCAGGACAGCTACAAATCAACTCAAGTCCATATTCACCTGGGCACGATGGACCCCACACCTGGGTCATAACTTCAGAGAAATAGTTCCACCCTTGACCACTGAGTTAAATATTGTTATGGGCTTTCTCTAGGAGAATTTTAGCACATGTGGGAGTTCCTGGAATGTGACAATGCCAACATTCCTTCTTTCCTGCCCTAAGTAAAGTCCACAATTTTAAAAATAAAGTGTTTTTTTTACAAAGATTATGTATGTATGTATGTATATATGTATGTATGTATTAGTTTATGTGTATGAATGTTTTGTCTACATGTAAGTCTGTGCACTACATGTGTACTTCGTGCTTGCAGAAGCAGCAGAGGGTATGAGATCCTCTGGAACTGAAGTTCCGGACAGTTGTTAACTGCCATGTGGCTGCTGGGAACTGAACCTGGGTACAAGAGTAGCTAGTGCTTTTATCTGCTGGGCCACCTCTCCAGTTCCCAGCCCACAGTTGTGATGTGTGCTTAGTTAGGCTTTGGTCCAGCACTTGTATGCAGGTGCATATTCAGCCAGAGACTCCATGAAGCATGCCAGAGATGTCCAAAGCTCCTTTCGGGCACCTTGCTTTACAGTCGAGCCTCGGTGGCCTCATCCAACTCTGGACTCTCTGTTTTTTTTTATCTTATGCTGTAGCTAGGAAGCATTCTTCAGAAAGTGAGGTGGGGATTTAGAGACATAGCAGTTTGTTTCCATGTCTTGGGGTTTGCTGTATGGCATTGTCTGCTCTCCCAAGTCTGAACATTGTACACTTGTCTCTAATGGCCATGCTGAGGCTGAGGCAAGAGAGTGCATCGAGGTCCTCTTGTTCCATTGTGGCCAGAGTCAAAATAGACTCCTGGCAAACTTGAACTGTGATCTTGATCTTCTAATTATGTGTTCAAAAGGAAATGTGTATGAGGTAGAAAATTTTAGAAGTTAATTTCTCTACCAGGAAGAAAGGTCAGGATTGGCAAACTGTGAATGATACAGAAGGGCTGAGGCCTGGGAAGTACGAGGTTCTCAGAGAAATAGCAGTGCTCAGGCTACCTCGGGGGAGGAGCAGAGTCAGCACGTCAGCATGTCATGAGGGTCACTGCTCCTCTCCACACCCACCCCATCCTTAGACCGGCTGGACTAGCTCCTGTAAATTGGTTCTGGCCTGTCCAGCGTGAAGTGGTTCTGAGAACACTACTAAACTGTAGCGTACACAAACTAATTTAGGCAGCTTGCTGTGGGAACGCACAGGCTCTGATGGCTTCCGAGAGGCTGGAATTATTCCTAGGCTGTGTGAAGCCTTGGGGTTTGACCTCAATCTGCAGGACAACAGGCATTGGGTTGCAGCAGTAAATAAATGCTGATGGTCTTTGGGATTGTGAGCAGGTCTTTAGACCTGCTCATTAGGCCTCTTGGTAGTGAGTTTCTAAATGGTGGTGGGCTCTTTGTAGGCATTTGAGCAGGGCATTTACTATCTCAGAGTCTCCTTGTTTTAGAACTCCCTCCTGCAGATGAGATGCCACGGATTTTGTCTTCCAAGCTTTGGTGATGCTCAAAGAGTAAACATGCAAAAGCATTAGAGATTCATGAGAGGGAGGGCCACACATCTACAAAGTGTACTATATATTTTAAAGAAGAGAACTTACTAAAGCTATAAACCTAAAGTAGTTTACATATACTGACACAGTTAGAAATTAGAGCCAGCTAGTAGAGATAAGCTGGGTTTCCTTGTAGAAGGAATTAAGGAATTTTGTTTCTAAGATAAAAATGATTGTGAGTAGGTTGGGAAAATGTGCAGCCATCTTTTGCAGGAATGAAGGAAAGGCTCACCTAAAAGTAGGCTGGCCTACAGAGGGGACTTTCCATCTCCCCGTCATTTACGGGGTAAAGTTTTAGTTATGAGGCCTGGGGCCACCCGGACCAAGTTCTATGGGCCTCACCACTCCCTGCTCTTCTTCCTCTAAAGGAGGGTCAGCCTGGGACTCCTGCCCTGCTCCTCCTTTCTGCTCCCAAGGAGGATCACTGTCCCCTTCCCTCCTTATGTTCCTGCTCCTGCCATGAAAGCCCCTGCCCAGCCAGCTCAGGCTGAAGGAGGAGCAGGCCCTGACTCCCCTTACTCTCCTAACTCCACTTGGAGTCCACCTTACATTTGGGCCCATACTGCCCAGAGGGCCGACTCTACTATGACCTTACCCCTCTGGACTACAGGACCCCCAGATGCCCAGGGGAGACAGTTCATGGCATATGTGTCATTTGCCAATAATGATCTTTACAATTGGAAGTTACAGAGCTTCCCATTTTTAGAAAGACCATCAGCTCTCACAGGTCTTCTAGATTCAGTCATGCTGACTCACGTGCCCACCTGGGATGACTATCAAGAACTGCTCCAGGTCCTCTTCACAGCAGGGGAGGGGGATCATGGGAGCCACTGAAATTGGTTCCAGAACAAATAGGCTGCCCACTGAAATCCAGGCTGATATCAATGCAACCTTTCCTTTGACTCACGCTGACTGGGATTTTAACACTGCTGAAGGTAAGGAGTGCCTTTGGGTCCACCACCAGATTCTAATGGGGGGAGGAGCCTCCAAGAGGCTGCCACAGGCCCTCAAATTTATCTAAGGTGAGCCGGGTGATATAAGGAAAGAATGAGACCCAGGGACTATCTAGAAAGACTTTGTGAAGTCTATAGGACCTACACTGCTTTTGATCCAAAAGCCAGAGAGTACCAGTCAGCTGTGAACATGATGTTTGTTAGCCAAACTCCCCCTGACAGCCATTGGAAGCATCAGCCACAGAATATTTTTGTGGCCTGCTTCTGGTACCCAAAAGCCAACCTCTATTTGCCTTTGATTGGCAAGATTTGGAGAGAGGCTTCAAGGGACAACTGATGTGGACATGCCTGCCTCAAGGTTTCAAGAACTCACCCACCACCTTTTTTTTTTTAATTATTTATTTATTTTATGTATATGAATACACTGTAGCTGTTTTCAGACACACCAGAAGAGAGCATCAGATTTCATTACAGATGGTTGTGAACCACCATGTGGTTGCTGGGAATCAAACTCAGGACCTCTGGAAGAACAGTCAGTACTCTTAGCCCCTCACCCATCACCTTTGAGAGGTTCTACATGAGGACCTGGGTGAGTACCGGCTGGCCCACCCCCAAATAACTCCAGTATGTATTGCGGGCCTCCAACTTGGAGACATGCCAGGAGGCAGCATAAGACCTACTATAGGAGCTGAGTCAACTTGGCTACCGAGTGCTTGCTAAGTAGGCCCAGCTGTTAACTTGAAGTCACCTATTCAGGGTACATATTCAAGGGGGCTGGACAACACATGCTGTTGGACACCCTGGAAGCAAATCATACTCAGCATCCCAGTTCCATCAACCCAAAAGCAAGTACAGACATTTCTGGAATCTGCTGGGTTTTGTAGAGTTTGGGTATCAGGGTTCATTATGACACCACCAGGGTTCAAGAAGACACAACAGAATGGACCCTGAGATGGACATGGCTTTTAAGACTCAAAAAGGGCCTTACAGGAGGCACCGGCCTTGGCCCTCCCGGACACTCACAAACCTTCCCACCTGTATGTGGATCAGAGGAAGGGAATGGCAGAAGGGGTGCTCACTCAAACTTTGGAACCATAGAAAAGACCTATGGCTTACGATGACCAGCCTGCCTCCAGATCATATCTGCCACTGACCTTCTAGTCAAGGATGGTGACAATAAACATCCTTGTTATCACCACCCTCCATTACTATTGAGGGGACCCTCAAGAATCCACCCAGCCAGTGGCTGTCCAATGCCAGACTGGTGCACTTTCAGGCTCTACTTTTGAATGCCCCTGGCATAAGATATAACCCATCATCTGCCATAAACCCAGCCACCCTGCTACCTGACCTGCCACAGATCTGCAGCATGATTGCACATCATGTCGGACTCGACTGACATACCCTAGCCAGATGCGGAACAGAGCTACTTCATGATTGGGAGCGGCTTCATCTGCAATGGGTTCAGGTATACTGGGGTGGCAGAAATAGACATGGACTCTATTATTTGGGCAACTGCTTTGCCACGAGGAACTTCAGCCCAAAAAGCTGAACTAAAAACTCTAACCCAGGCTTCAAAAGTGACAAAAGGAGTCATAGCTAACATTCACACTAATAGCAGGTGGGATTATTGACTGCTGAAGGAAAAACCATCAAAAATAAGGAAAAAATATTTGCTTTATTGGAGACATTATGGCTTCCTCTCAAAATGGTCATAATTCATTGCCCTGGGCATCAGAAAGGGATATCAGAAATAGCCCGAAGGAATAGGTTAGCTGATAAAGTCAAAAGGGAGGCCACCCAAGCTTCCACTGCCAACATCCTGGTAGCTTTGCTGCTCTCTGTGCTCTCAGCCATCCCTTGAATATACAGCTTAAGACAAACAACATCAGGCAAAATGCCAAGGCGTTTACAGAAGAGACGAATGGATGCCGACCTCTGAAGGCTGCACCGTCCTACCTAAGGAGTTTGCTAAGCAACTCATCCATCAGCTTCATCAAGCTTCACACCTGGTCACCGAAAACTGAAGGGACTGCTGTGAGGGGCAAGGTACAAAATATTTGACTTAGAACACTTGGTTGATCAGGTAACCTCAGACTGTGCCACCTGCCAGGCTGTGAACTCCTCAGGCTCCAATCAAGGAGCCACTTCAAGAACCAGAATCAGGGGTCAATGGCCAGGGGCTAATTGGGAAATAGGCTATACAGAAATAAAACCAGGAACATATGGATATAAATATTTGCTAGTTTTTATAGATACCTTTTCAAGATTAGTAAAAACATACCCTACAAAGAAGACTGCCGATGCAATGGCAAAGAAGTTTCTGGAAGACATCATACCAAGGTATGGTTTGCCTACCCTGTTGGGTCTGACAGTGGACCACCATTCATCTCTCAGGTAACCCACTCTCTAGCACAGGTTCTGGGGACCAGTTGGAAATAACATTGTGCATACAGACTCCAGAGTTCAGGGTGACTAGAGAGGATAGAGTGGACCCTGAAGGAGGTTTTGACAAAATTAGCCCCTGAAACTGGCAGTGACTGGGTGTCTCTCCTACCTTACGCCTTATATAGGGCTAGGAACACCCACTATAGTTTAGGTCCCACCCCCTTTGAGATCCTATCCAGGGGGCCTCCCATGCTGCCTAACTTTCAGTCTGATATCTTAGCTGAATATGACCAACCTGTTTTTAAAATCCTTGGAAGTCCTCCATAGGTCCAGAAGCAATTCTGGCCTGCCATCTGCCAGGTTTATAAGTCTGTTCCTCCCCATAACCCCCATTGCTTTGAACCAGATGATGAAGTCTGGATTAAGAGACATAACCACAAGACTCTGTAACCTCACTGGAAAGGACTTCATGCCATGATCCTAACTGTGCCTATGGCTGTTAAGATGTATAGGATCAGAATGTGGATATATCACTCCCACGTTAAGCCTGCCAGGAGAGAGACGATCCAGCAGCTGAGGTCTCAGTGGAGGAGACTTCCAGGTGAACTGCCACAGGAACGATGGAAGGTCACTCTACCCCTTGTCGATAGCTAAAACTGCAACTCCAGTGATCTTGATGCTGCTTGCTTGCTGCCTATGCTTTGTTGCATCAGCCACTAGCCCCCTTACTATCTAGGTACCCCTAGGGGGTGATGCAACAACCTTATCATGAAGTTCACAGTGGCTGGCAAGAAGGCCAATCGGACTGCTGGTTCTTAACTCCTCTCTCCCTAGACTTAACACAGAACTGTTGGTTAAAGGACAGGGACTCTGCATTGGAAATAAGGTGCCCATAGCCTATTCCCACCTCTGCAACCACACTGCAACCCCGACCATTGCAGGATACGTGCTGCCCTCCGAGAGTGCTTGGTGAGCTTGTACCTCAGGGCTTACTCCATGCATTTTTGACTGGTTATAATTTGCTTGTTTGTTTGTTTGTTTTGCTTTTGTAGTACAGCTTGTACCCAGAATGACTGACTACTCTGGGGAGGATGTCATCAACCAGCTAACAACTCCAAATAATTGGGTTAAAAGAGTGACCATTCCTGTTATGTTGCTATGTTACTAGGTTCTCTCCTTGGCATAGGCTGGCTGGAGTTGCTAATGTAGGGGCCTCAGCTCTAATACTCCAAGATAAAAATTACAAGGCCCTATGGATATCGATAGATGCAGATATACAGGAGATGAAAAAGGCCATCACGGCCCTGCAGGATTCCCTATCCTCCCTGGCAGAAGAAGTCTTACAGAACAGAAGAGGCCTAGGCTTGCTGCTTCTTCAGCAGGGAGGACTCTGTGCAGCCTTAGGTGAGGATTGTTGTTTCTATGTTGACCACTCAGGGTGGTCAAAAAAATCCAAGGCCTTAATCAGAAAGAGACTACAAAACAGACCCTACCGATGTTAGCTTTGACTTATGGTTCCTTCAAAATCAATGCTTTAGTTAGATTTATTAAGGAATAGATTTATTAAACATCTCAAGGATTGGAGATGGCCCAAAACTGAAGGGGGAAATGAGAGGGCTAGGCTGACTCCATGACAGGCTTTAAATTGGCAGTTCAGGAGACTAGGCCTAAGAACTGGGCAAGTCTGGGCAAGCCCAGGCAAGTCATTTACTAGAAAAGCAAAAAGCAACAAACAAACATACAGAACAACCAAATCCAAACCAAACCAAACCAAACCAAAACAGAAAAACACCCCAGACTTCAGGCAGCTAGTCAGAAGCTGCCCTGCCATCAGAAGCTATCCTGCCACCTGGCCTGAAGCAAAGACGATGGGCCAACAACAGTTTCCAGACCTCCTCAGCAACAGTTTCCACCCCCAGTAATGGTTCTGGAATGTCCATAGAGATGGACCCAACAGATTAGGATAGAGGTCGCCTACCCAGAATTTTCCTAATGTGCTTTAAATCAGACCTGCAAACTCACTTGGTTTTCTCTCTATCTTGGTAATGGGAGACCCCAGCATGCTGGACTTCTGCAGAATAAAACACTCTTCATTTATATACTATTTGAGTCCAGGTAATCATTCTTCTATGAATCATAGACCTTTACACAAGTTAACTATGTGTTAAATCTGGGCTACCATGAAAGCATGAGCACCTGAGCTCCATCCCCAGAGCCATGTTAATCACCTGGCATGGATGCTTATGTGTATAATCCCAGTGTTGGTGGGATGGGACCAGAAGAACCCCTGGGATTTGCTAGGTCCCAGTGAGAGATCTGGTCTCATAAAACAAGACAGAGAATTTCTGAGGAATGATACCTGAGTTTGACCTCTGGCTTCCACACATGAATCCACACCTGCATACATCTTTAGCATCTACACATGCGCGCGGGCACACGCGCGTGCGCGCGCACACACACACACGTCATTATAATCTTGTGTCTCCTTGGATTTCTTTTCTCCTTCACTCACATGAAAGACAACCTTGTTCAGTGGCAGCTACAGCCATTCCTTGATCTGAGATGCCTTAAAGCCTCCACTCCAGATCTACACTGTACTGTCTCTACCATGTTTCAAGATTAATGAAGATTAACTAAAGTCAGGATCTTGACCTATAATTCATGTTCTACCATGTTGATATTGGGCCAAGGCATAAGAAAACTTTCATCTGGATTGAGGCCTTCCAGGGACATTTTAGTTCTGTGCTATTTTGCCAAGTAAAGAAAAAGAATGGCCAGTGCAGTATTTTTTAAAAAAACTGTGTCATATTTCCTTTTTCCATTGACTGCTTTAATTCCCTGTAGACCAATAACAACAAAACTCTGCTCAGAAGCCCAACAGGCCTCTGGGCAAAGTGTCCCCCTTTCCCTGCAAGATAACCCTTTTGTAAAATATTTCTAATTGAGAACCTAAAGACTGTCTCTAGGCATAAGTTCTCAGGCACTATTTCCAAGGATCCTACCTAAGGCTAGCCCCTCAAATTTTGAAAAACAATTTCCTCTAATTTGGGAAAGAACTGACAATTCCTTTTTTTAAAAAAAAGATTCATTAATTTTCATGCATTTGGGTGTCTGCCTGTGTGTATGCATGTCCACCTCAATTGTGTGCGCCTGGTGCCCATGGGGTGTAAGATGCTCTGGGACCAGACTTACAGGTGACAAACCTCCATGTGGGTTCTAGGACTTGAACCTAGGTCCTCTGGAAAAGCACCAAGTACTCTTAATCTTTGAGCTTCCCCCAGCCATCCTTAACTGCAACTTTATGTAAATCCCTGGCACTTTCTCTGAAAGGACAGCAGTGAGGAACCTGTGCCAAATGTGAACATGGCAGCATCAAAACCTGGATATACACCAGGCTGCCAAGGTCCACTGTATGTCAAGTCAAGGTCGTCATGACAACCCTCTATAGTCCTCGCAGGGGTAGAACACATGGTAAAGAGGGCTTTGTGAAAGTGTGTTCACACAATGTGGACTTGAACTTTATTCATCAGCAGTTTCAATACATGTAAAATGTCTTGTTTAATCAGGTCAAGATGGGGATGGGGCAAAAAAGAATTTTGATGCAGGAACAAAAAGTTAGCAGTTTAAAACTGCTCACTGTATGGAAATCGTAGGGAACCATCAAGAACATAAAGGAAGGGTTGCAGTCAGCAAGAGGTCGCCCTGGGGTCTCAGGGCATGGAAACAAATGTCCGCCATGGAGATAGGAAAAGCTGCTGAGAGCTACGAGCTGGTGCCCTGTTCATCCACCAGCCTCTTGCTCTGGGACACCTCGGGCATGAGTAGCAGAGCAGCACAGGTAAGAAGCAGCTTGCACAGACCTCCTTGTTTCCCAGAGGGTTGCATTTCTGTGCTCACTAAAGGGAGCTCAGGTGACCCGAGGAAAACTCAGAATGCCCTTCCTTCCATCTACTTCCACCCAAGTATTCTTTTCCAGACTCCGTTGTTGACTTGAACTGGTTTTTATTAACCCCACTGGGAGAAAGTAAGACCACTACCATAATTTTGAGCTAAATTTGAAGCAAGCTTTAATTAAATACTGGCCAGGATGATGGACTCCAGCTAATTCCATTCCAGAGGGTTCCCAAAATGGCCACCAGCTGCATTGGTCAGGTGGTTATAAAGGCAAACCCACAAGGCTTTTATATACTTCCCAACTTCATTCAATCCATCCCGACTGCACATTTGGTCTACATACCTCCTGTTGCCTTTGTGTGATGAAGCACATCTGATGCAGTTGGGTCAACAAAACTTGTTCAGGGAAGTAGAGGCATGTGGCTTGTTACATGGACAACAGCTTCCAGCATTCAGGAAGTATCTGTTCTTAGGCAAGAGGCTTATGGGTTAGAGGCATTTTTGTTTTATGGATCTCTTAGGCACAGTAATAAAAATTTAAAATGTAACTTTGGCTCTCACAGTTTATAAAAATTATCCCAAAGTCATTCCAGGGATACAGCCTTGGTATAGGTGTATCCTTGGAAGCTGACTCCCTATGGGGAAATGGGAACAGCCTCCTGTGGGACAGTAAAAGGCAGCCTGGTTCCTGGTCAAGCACAGGCTTAAATCCCATTGACCCAGTAGGGGGTAAAAATCCTAGAAGAGACAGAAGGCATTTGGCCACACTTCTGTGACTTCCAGTCATATAGCCCCAAACCCTTCCACAGGTGGAGGTGTGGTCACATAGCTTCAAGACATCCCCATGTTAATGAGGTACTTAGAGGCTTAGCCACTCCCCTTCCTAGCCACTATTTCAACCTTGCCCCTCCCTGAGGTCACAGGGGTACGAATTCACTCATGCCACTCTCCACCATGACAATAAATACCCTGAAACCCTGAACTATCTCTCTTTATCAGGATCCACCATGGGGAACAATATAACAGGCCTTCATCCAAAGAGCATCATCTAGTCTCCCGCAGAAGGCCTCCCAGTGCTCCCAGCCATGACTGCCACCAAACCAAACCAACCCAGCTAGGTGGTGCCAAGCCATAGACCCCAGTCCCTGGTGGGATCCAGCCAGTCTCCTCCCTGCTTTTCCCCTCTCGGCCCAGGCCATCTGCAGCCTGTGGGCCCCCACTTCATCCTCAGCTCTTCTGAGGCATCCAGTGGTATCTGAGATGCCCAAGAACTTGGGAACCTGACAAAGCTAGCTTCTGGTGGTCCCTGGGACCCCAGGCTGTGCTACCCCACTCCGAGGGGGCTTCTCACAGCCCAACACCCGACTGGTGGTGCCGTGGGATGAGCACAGTCCCCGCCTCTCTGAGGAGCCCCAAGTCTGGGGTGGACTTCACACCCTGCCAGTTAACCCAACAGCCTCCCAGTGCTGTCTGCAGAGAAGTAACTTCTTGGTGGTTCCTACATCCTTTAAACCACAGGGGAAGAAAAGGAGTGTGAAAATTTGCTCCTTTACCCTAAACATCAGCCCCAGAACACCTCCATGAGTCTTCATTGCTTCATCCATCGGATTCTGAACAGCAGCTAGGTATACAGCTATGAGTTAACATAAGCCAGGTCAGTTCCCATCCATGGACCTCAGTGGTATGCTGAGAAGATGCACAGGTCTTCCTCCACCTGCTCCCTCCACCCCCTGTGCCATTAATTTGTTATCTGATTTAAATATAGAGTTCAGCTTGCAGGTGTGTGTGTGTGTGTGTGTGAGAGAGAGAGAGAGAGAGAGAGAGAGAGAGAGAGAGAGAGAGAGAGAGAGAGAGAGAGAGAAGGGCATCCTGCCTCACAGTTCAGGACTGCCTGGGAGCAGAGATAACTTATGAAGAGTGAAGAAGTGGTTTGGAGCTGGAGGATGCTTTGTTCCAATCCAGGGTAGGTGGCCAGAGAGGAGCTAGGAAGAGGGCATAGAAGGAAGGGAAGGCAGAATGCCATAGAGACCTGAAACCTGGAAGCTAGTCTCCAAATACTTCTGGAGCTCCTCACAGCTTCTTTGTAATTACCCGCAGCCCCTGAAGACTCCCCGACACAGATGGGGTTTCCTTAGTGAGTGTGATCCTAAGTTGGTGGTTCCCCTCTTCCTGGTTCCCCTGTGTGGAGCATGGAGGGAAAGCATGGAAGGGCGGTCCATCACAGGCCACATGACAAGAATCTGGCTGCTCTTGTTCTAGTCCCTGGCCAGGAAAGCGGACAGTGCTGGAATGGAGAAGCCCGCAGCATCTGGGGTCCGTATGCCCCTAAGGTGTGCACATGAGTGGCCACGATGTCCCTCCTGTTAGCATCCCATCAGCAGGTGGATACCACTGTGTCCCAGGGTGGTCCCGTCATGGTGGTAAGGCAGCCTGCATGTGTGCTTGTGTGACAGTGTGTGGAAGGGGGAACAGAGGCCCTGCTACCTTTGGTCTTCATGGTGAGCATTAGTGACATTTGTACTTCTCCCTCCCCATCTTTCAAGTTCTGACCTCACCCACCTTCTCTTTCAAGGATGAACCTGACTCAGGGAGCTGAGAAAGGAGGAAGGAAAGCAATCTCTTACAGCCTACCTGGCAATGACAGTCATGGGGTACTCTCAGCAGCAGAAAATGGGAGAAGGACCAGATCTATCTCTAACCTCTCTGGAAGAGTAGGCAGAAAGGCATGTGAGCTTCCTGTAGTGGATGGGGAGCTAGGGTCGAAGAATTACTAAGACCCTAGCAGTGAGTCTGAGGAATAAATGAATTGTTCAGAAATGTAGTTCCTGGGAGCCCAAATTACTATGGAGATTACGTTACTTCACCAAGACATAGAAACAAGGAGTCAGCAAAAGGCTTGGGAGCCTGGTGCATGGAGACAGGCAATGAGCATGAGAGGCTGGCGGTGGCAGATGGATTGCTCCATTCATTAAGCAGGGATGGCTTGGTGTAGGAAGGCAAGTCAGTATCCTGTGGGCGGGGTTCTGGTGTTCAGGTCTGATCGTGCCCTTCCCCTATCCTTTCAGAGGGGGTAGGAGAGAAAGCCCTTTTGGGTGAGGAACAAGTGGCCTCTGGACTTGTGAGTGAGGAGTGCAATGCTCGAGTGTGAGGATAAATATTTGAGGAGTGTGTGTTTGGATGAGTGTGTGCATGCACGTTAGAGTGAGTGTGTAAATGGGCACCTGTGAGGGGTGAGCCGGAAGAACTTAGCTAAACAGCAGCTGGGAGGAGAACAGGCGTGCAGGTGGCATTCAAGGTCATCCTGGGTTCTGTTGCTGCTTAGGACCAGCATGACACGCTATGCTTGACTTTGCCAAGGTGGCAGGCAGGAGGGTCCCCCTGGGTGTGCTAAAGAAAACATGGTTGAGTAACACTGGGGACAGATGATATGGTTCACTGGTAGAAAGACATGGGTGTCTGTAGGGATATAGAGTTGTTGGTGGCCAGGAAAGCCAGGACCACAGCATTAGCCAGGAAAGACATTAGCCACAGCTACAGACAGGAAAGGCACTGTGAAGCTCTGGGTGGTCCACCCTGGACAGGCCTGCCTCCAGCAAGCTCTTCCTGCCTCCACCCGTGCTTAGTGGCCTCATTTCTGTCATCTGCTTAGTTCTCAGCATGCTGCTGCCCCTAAATATTGGGATAACTCTAGAGTACCTGGCATGGGCATTCCAAAAAAAAAAAAAAAATCCACCCTTTTAGGGCAGGGAGAATAATTTAAACATGAAAAGCAGAAATTCTTTAATTCTCTTCTTTGCTTAGGATGCCACTATCACTTAGGTATTGATGTGAGGACATGTGCTGGGGAGGAATCTTCTCCTTTATGCCAGATCTTACTGCTCAGAGAACATGAGGAACTGCCAGGGGTAGCTGCCCAGCACGTACTTCCCCAGCAAGTGCTCAGAGCCAGTGTCCTGCACCCCCTAGCTTAGAGCAGAGTCCTCAGCATGGCTAACTCCCTCCTATGTGCTTCTTGGGGCTCTGCTTGCAGTGGTGCAGCATGGGGCCCTAGAGCTAGCCAGTAAGCTTAGAGAACACCAAGGAAAAGGGGTGAGGAAGACACTTAAGTTCCTTGAGCTTTGGAATGACAGTGGTTGGGTCTTGTTTAAGGGCTTCCCTTCTGTGTGAATTCCCTTTCTTGTCTCTGAGACCAAATACAAGAAGCGACTTGAAGTAAGAAGGCTTTATAGAGAAGGCTGGGTGTGTGTCCAGATCTTGTGGGTAGTGGTAGGAGCCCCACATTTGCCAGCTAGGACCCACATCTAAATGTTCTCCTACCCCCACCCCCAATAGCACCACCACTTTGTAACTATTTAAACACATGGACCTATGGGGGCATTTCACATTCAAGCCATAGCAGCCTTATTTGATAAAACGGTATTTTTAAAATTTTCTCTCTCCACTGCACTATTAAACTGTTGGTGCTTCCAGACACAACATATGGGGATTCAAAACCACAGAGAATGTGCAGCGTCCCAGCCCAGTCCTTGTGGGAAAATATAAGATTCCCCAGAAGGAAGGGTAAGATGTTTGGAGACCAATGTTCAGAAGAGAAGTCTGATGCCTGTTACTACTGTAACATAGAGGGAGGAGTTGAGGCAGGAGCATAGGAGCCCTGGTGGGGAGAGAGCTGAGGCGGCAGTATTAGGAGCCCAAGTGAAGCTAAGAAATGGAGCCAGTGTCTCAACACTAAATACATGAACCAGGAAGAAAGGAGAGGGCGCTGTGGAGAAGATGTCCTGGAAGCAGCCTACTGTGGTCAGCACATGGATGAGTGGGTGCTAGGCAGGAGAAGAGCCCACCAGAGCCTGGTCAGACAGCTCGAAGCTTATCGAATGTTACATAGCCCTTGCCTGCCTCTTCCCTCAGGGGTTCAACAACTTTAAAATAGCTATATTTATTTTTGAGTGATCTTTTGATGTTGTGCTATTTTTATACAATGTAAAACTCTCTTCATTCCCCACTTTTAGAGTCTTGAATTAAATGCTTTTCATTCCTAGAAGACAATAAGCACTGAGTCAAAGTGTGGAAATGCCTCTCTGAGCTTTTAATAATTCTAACAAAATACAACAGGCTTGGAGTCTAAAAATGTACAGTGTTTGGTTTTGTCTTTTAAAGAGAAATGGGCTTTTTAGCAACAGGATCTTTAGAGCCCCTTTGCCTGGGTTGAATCTCTGTGATCTCAGGGAGCTGCAGATCCTGCTGGCACCTAGCTTTTCCTCAGTGTTGATTAACTCTAAACCACAGGCAAGTCTAATGCCCAAGGGACTTTAACTGGTCACCACAACTCAATCTGGGCTGACTCTGGAATGCGTGTGTGTGTGTGTGTGTGTGTGTGTGTGTGTGTGTGTGTGTGGGTGTGTGTCTGCGGGTGTGTGCGCAGGTGTGTATGCGTATGGAGGCCAGACAATAATCTTGGCTCTCAATCCCCAGGAGTACCCCCCTTGTTTTTGAGATATGGTCTCTCCAGTAGGTTATAGTATCTGGTCAGCAAACTGAAGCTTAAAAGCTGGGATTCCAAGTATAGGCCATGGTGCCCAGCTCTTTGATTGGAGTTCTGGGAATCAAACATAGGTCCTCTGTGCTTGGTTTTACAGACTAAGCCAGTTCTGTAGCCTTTCCAGTGTTTTGTGTTTTAAGCTCTTAGCCTCTACACTACACTCTCAGTGTCTGCCCCTCCCCCGTTTTCCCGTTTCAGCAGCTTCCCTCTCCATCCCTTGGTGCTCCACTCCCAGGCTTCCCTGCCATTCTGCCTTTTATGACCCTTTCACAGCCTACCCACCGTGAGGCCAGCTCTGCCATGCTCCATCCTCAGCTGCTCAGCTGCATCTGTCTTAGGGGTTGCCGGGAAGTCTCATCCATACAGTGCCATCCATCAGCAGCCCACGCTGTGGGACTCTCACGTGAGCTAGTGCTCCAGCTTCTGATGCTTACTAAAGTCTCTGTTCTTCCCATTCTTGCTCACTTCTGTTAGTGTCTCTGGTTTTTACAGGATCTTGGCTTGAACTTTGACTTTCATCTGTGAATGTAGGAATCTTTAATGGCACTTTACTGGTATTTACTTCCCTATTCCCTCCTCTCTCCCTCCTCTCACCACCAGTCCTCTTCCTGTTCCCTCTGCTTTCATGATGCCTTTTATTTTATTTTTTTGAGGAACAAAGATTTGAGAAAATGCACATTAGTTATCTGGGTGTGGATTAAATTAATTAGCATGATAGCCTCTGGTCCCATCCATGCTCTTGTAAACAACATTATTTCTTTTCTGTTTGGATACAATTCCATCACTGATATACACCACGCTTTCTTTATCCTATTATCTGTTGACGGGCAGTGGCTCGTTTCATGACTCTGTTGTTGTGAACAGGGTCTCCGAGAACTCAGGTATGTGGGTCTCTCCATAGTAAGCTACCATTCCTTTGGGTGTGTGCATAACCAAGAGGTCACATCTGGATCAATGAGGCCTTCTGGATTTTTGAGGCATCTCCATCCTGATTTCCATGGCAGTTACTCTAATTTGCACTTCTGTCAATCATGTATACGGCCCCTTGCACCCTCACCAGCCAGACCAGCCAGGTGTTTTTTCCTTAGTGACAGTCATCGTCATAGGTAACATGGAAATCCCAATGTGGTTTTTTAAAAAAAAAAGAAGTGCATGATGTGAGCTCTAATCCAGACTGAGCCAGTGTCTCCAAGTTCATGCCACTGTCACATGGTGCACATGGAGAAAATGCCTAAGGAAGACATGTGTCATGTGTATTTTTGAGAAGATGGCTCCTCTCTCAAGCTACACCATATGATATCAACTCCTCAGGTTAATATCAGCTGTCTTGCGTAAAGCTGTCACTGTGAAGGTCAGAGGCCAGCAGGGTGTGTGCAAGGGCACTGGGTCTGAAGTTACCCAGGACCTTTCCAAATGATCTCTGTGGCCATTTTACCTCAATTTTCTAATAATCTTAGCTCCGTGCACTACATGTCTGAGGTAACTTCTGTGTCCCGGCAAGAGGTGTCCGGAAAGAACACCCATGTGAACAACAGCCTGGATTGTTGAGGGAAGCACGAGGTTAGCGAGATATGGCTGTCTGTGATGCTTCTCAGACGCTAGCCAGGAGGGCTTGCTCTAATCAGAGATTCAAACTTACTTTTTTTCCTGGTGTTCTGTTTCTTTCTATTAAAAATTTTCTCCTAAAATTCTTGTTTGATGAGAATTCTGATTAATTGAAAAGTGAATTTTTTCTTAATTCAAGTAAGTCAAAAGTAATATTGACAACCTAATTAAATTGGTTTACTTCTTGGAGTGCTTGTCAAAGATTGCAACTGTTCTGGCTACAAAACATTCCCCTAAATCCCCTCCCCCATCCTGTGAAGATTCTGGGGCTCTGATTTGCCCTAAGCAGTGCACAGCACCTCTCAGACAATGTGTGGTCCCTTGTGTGAGAGCTCTGTCTACCTCGAGGACTACAGACTATCTTCTGATGCTGTCAGAAGATTTAGGATTCACTCTTCTTCACATTTACACACAGTGGAAGGTACTACCCTGGAGGAAGGGAGAGATCAGAAAACCAGTCATGACTTTAGTGAAACAATGTGGGGCTGAAATCAGTGTGTGAGCTGAAAGTGAGCCACTGACTGGCCTCTAAGTTCCTCAGTAGCCCCGGTGAGGGAGGGGGAAGAGCTACAGAGAAGCTATTCAAGGCAACTGCCTGGTAAATAGCAAGCATGCATCCACTGGCCATTTCCTGCTAGTAAACCCAAGGGTGACTTCTTTCCTGTGTTCATTAAAGAAACACCCAAGGAAGCTGGTGCAGTGGGAAAGGGCCGGGGCATTTGACACCCTTGAATGGAGCACTCCATACAGCTGTGTTCAGGCTGAGCCACCAGCATCTAGTATACGGTGATATAGTATGCTTAGGTCTTCCCCAGGTATACAGAATCACCAGGGGAGGCATGCTAGTCACTCTCACCTGTCTTCTCGCAAGAGCCAGGTGAGCTGCCATTTCCTCCAAGAGGTCTAGACAATTGTAAGTCTCAGCAAGCATGACCGTCTTTACCTCCAGGGTGCTGGCCAACTTACTTTTCACCCAACATGTGAGGGAGCCTGGCAGAGCCCTGAGCTCCATCTGCCAGGCAGTGTCACACTGGTTCAGGGACTGTGCCACATGTTATCTGCAGGCTGACTGCATCTCCTGACACCTATTAGGCCATGTTCACTGCCGTGCATGAGCCTGTGGCCATGTCGCAGAGCACAGCTGTCAGGCCAGAGTTGAAAAAGCACCCTGACTCTGCCTACAAATCACGAGAAGGAGAGACTCACTCCTTTCAGAAAGAAGCCAAGTGCCCATTGCTACTTCCTTAGGCAGAAATGGTTTTCTCAGGATGATAAGAAAAAAAGTATTTTGAATCATTTTAAGAAATCTTTCTTTTAAAATATTTTTATTGTTTTATTTTGTTTTGTTTTATATGGGTATACCTGCTTGTCTGCATGTGTACCACATCCAGGCAGGTACCCACGGAGGCCAGAAAAGGGCACCAGATTCCTTGGAAGTGGAGTTTAATGCAGTTGTGAACCAAACCCAGGTCCTCTGCAAGGGCAGCAATTGCTCTTAACTTCTGAGCCATCTCACGAGCCCTAATTACTCTTCTTGAGACAGTCTTTCATGCAGACCAGGCTGGCCTTGAACTCACCAGTGCCTTGAATTGCTGGTCCTCTTGCCTCTACCTCCAGGTTCTGAGACATGTCCCACCACACCTGGTTTGATGTAATTCTGGGGATTGAAGCTAGGACCTTGTGTAAGCTGCATCCCTACCTCTGACACTGCTTTCTCATGCTTAGCTGTTAGCTAACCATTGCTTTCTTCCTAGAAGACCGGGGGTGGAGACAATGTGGATGATCCTACATGCTTTTCAGGATTCAGTCACAGATTCTCTCAGGACCGGCTTTTGTAGCTTGTAGCTTCACAGCCCAGGTAGCTATGTCCACCATCCCTCCGCCCAACAATCCCCCAAGCAGAAGCAGCAGGCTACTGTAAGACTCTGGGGAGCCTTAACTTACCGGACCCCACCCCCACCCGAGTGAACACATGGAGTCAGGGATTGATGCAAAATGCAAGAGGAATTTATTGATCCAGCTTGCTGGGGTCGTTCTGCATACTAAGACAGGACTTTTTATAAGGTTTTTAGAGCAGCAGCCATTAGGCACAATGTGATTGGCAGAACAGTGTGACTTTTAAACTGATTGATCTTTAGGGAATGAGGTAGCAGGGGCTTAATCAGCCCCTCCCTTCCAGCCTGCGTGCTCTCTAACTTGTTTTTTCCAGGAGGGGAGGGGTGCCCATGTGCTGGGGGTGGGGCTGGTGGAATATCCCAAAGTTCCTGAGCTGACTTCGCACTACTTGTATCAATATCTTACAGCTAAGGTGTGTAAGAGATGGCTTGTATGGGAAAGACAGTCATCAAAGCACATGAAGTCTGTGTTACCCCTGGACCTACTTACTTTGACAATCTTCTGAGGCCATTTCCTTTCAAGACACATTTTAGGACATCCCCCCAGTAGATAATTTTTGCAAACAATTCTCAAACAACTGACAGTAACTGCACACTAAGAACAACACAGAAATTAAGAACTCAGAATGGCTGGTATCCAATAGAAAGTTTGGATTCCAGCAAAATAGTTGTCCTAAAAATAAAGAGACTGCTTGCTCCCATGCCTGTTGGTTTAGTGAATAAAGGTGCCTCAGACCATGGCATGGACAGTAAGATGAGGACAAAGACAAGCTCTTTGCAAAGCAGAGGTCCCCCTGGAATTAGAAAATCGTGATCCCTCTGTCTCAGGTGTCTATTCAGTCACACTTAGAACTACTTGTGCAATGACACCCACATGACTCTGTAAACCACCCCAGAGACTCTACCACAGGGATGCTGACTTGCCCAGCATGGACCAAAGGTAAACGTCAGCATGGGCTGAAGCTCAAAAGCTCCGTAGACTGCCAGGCTGTTGTCAGCCTGGCTGCTGCTGTTCGCTCTCTGCTTGATTACTGTGCTGTGCAAACTGGGGCCTGACTGTTCTATTTACATTGTAAATATCTACTTCCCATACTCACTGCACTTTAAGTAAAGTCTTATCTAATGAAGAAATGAAAAAGACATGATTTCAAAAGTCAGTTTCATCAATACTCATTTGGGGCTGAAGAGATGACTCAGTGCTTGAAAGCTCACACTGCTCTTGCAGAGGCCCTGAGTTCCCAGCATCCCTGTCAGATGACTCACAACCACCAACAACTCCAGCTCCAAGGGACTGACATACTCTTCTGGCCGTTGTAGTCACTACACTTACATGTATACTCACCCCATCCAACACACACACACACACACACACACACACACACACACACACACACACACACACACACACACACACACACGCACACAAATACCTGCTTTATATTCAGTCAAGTTCATCATACCCATCTGTGGCTTCCTCTTTATCACAGGCAGCACAAAAATCAGGCAGCTGACCATCAGATAAGACAGGTGCATTCGTCACACACCCAGCAGCAGTAGTTGCTAGGCACCTACTCCATCTGTGCTGCATGGGCTCTGGAATGCCACTTACATGTTAATAAGAATATGCAAACAAAGAAATGCTTGTCAGTGGAATGATGGGTGCTAAGGAGCAAAGGAAGGGACAGGGAATAGTGAGAAATGCTCATTAGAGAGGGAGGTCACAGAAGGCCTCTCTGGGGACAGCAGTGTGAGGGAGGAGGGGCTTCATGTGAGGACATCTTAGAGGAGAGAGCTCTGTTGCTGGTTATGTGCTGCTTCCTCCTCCTAGAGCCAGAATGCAGGAGTCTCTGGGGCTCCAGTGCCTTTTGTTCCTGTCAGCCAAGCAGAGTGTTGCTGCTGTCTTTTTACTGGTGCAAGTACAGCAGAACAGGGACATGCCACGCAACTTTGAGGAGAAAAGAGAAAAGCAAGAACATACCACATTAGACTGTACAGAACAATAACCAGAAACATCTAAAGATGGGAGCCAAGAGGTCAGTTCCGACATAGTCAGCCAGGATTCTGGACTTACGTTCTCCTTAAAAATAAAATCACTTTATTCTAATTAACTTCCAAATAAAACATCACATTTGCCCATCTGTAAACTCTAGGCATGTCTGAAATTCTGTGCAGCAAGAACCCTCTTCTGTGGCCATTCTGAAGCCATGGAGCTGTTATGAACAAGAGGTTTAGTCAAGGTTCACACTTCCACTCTTGCGTAAAGTGCCTTGGTCATCTGAGGGAATTGTCCATATCTTCAGTTTAAACATCTTGATTAAATCAATCCTGCATTTGCAGGCCAGCCTGGCCTCAGGGTTTCTCTGAACTCCTCCCGGAGTTTCCGTATCACTCTGGTTCTGAGCATACCCCAGAAACCATTTGATCCCAAACAGAAAGGACCTTCAGACAGTAAGGCTCGCTCGCTGTTTCCCATTCTTAGTGCTGGTATGTCTCCTAACCCCCCCCCCCCCCAAGTACTGTTGTAGTGCAGCGAGCGCTCCACCACAGAGTCCACATTCAATGCAGTACTTGCAGTCAGGCCTGCCTATCAGCATGCAGTGCCAGCTGAGCCAGCTGCTGTAGGGCAGGCGACTGCTGGAGGCTGAGCTGAAGTGTTGGCCTAGGAGCAGCTAGCTCTCAGCTGAGAGGCACAGCTGGCCAGAGAAGCTACTCAGGAACAGTGGCTCCAATGTCCATGGGTTACCCTGAGTATGTGCCCACTTGGCACCTGGAAATACCTTGATTTCTTTTCATAGTGTAAGAACACAGTGAAGTGCTAAGCATGTGCCTCCTCAGGTAACACTGGTGCTGCATGTGGCATCTTAGGTTGATGGCAGACTATGGCCACAGTTTAAGAGAATAGAGAAACCTGCTGACAAGCTCATGCTCGAGTGCTGTGGCTGAGCCATTCCTCATAGCATCCACTTGCTGCTGTTTCAGATTTATTACTTCTTAGAGCATTCTGTGTGTGTGTTCATCCTATTCACCCCTCCTCCAGATCCCCCAAGATCCATGTCTGTTCCCTTCCCACTCAACTTAGTGTTCTTTTGTTTTTATTGGTTATTTTTAACCTTTCACATCCAATTTGTGCTGCCCCTATACTCTTGGCTTCTGTCCCCTTCCACTGGAGTGTGCTGAACTTCCCAGGGACTGTGCCCTTAGAGAAAAATGACCCCTCTGGCCTCAACAGCTATCAGCTGCTTATAGTTCCTCAGCGAGGGCTGGGACTTCTCCTTCCATGATAGGATTTGGTCTGGCTTGTGCTTGCATAGGCTTGTGCATGCTGTCAGAACCACTGTGAGTTCATATGTAGCTACTCTGCTCAGAAGACACTGTTTCCTTGTTGTCTGTGGGTCTTACAGTCTTTCACCCCATCTTCTGCAATGATCCCTGAGCCTTGGCAAGAAGAGATGTACTGTATCTATGTCTAGTCTACATCTAAGTCTATGTCTATATCTATATATCACACACACATACATATAAACCCTATTTAGGGCTGAGCACCATATAGTCCCTTATTCTCTGCACCATTGTGTGTCTCTGTGTTACTCTATTGACTGCAAATAGAAGTTTCTCTGATGAACACTGAAAGATGCACTAATCTATGGGCACTGATCTATGATCTATAGCAAGAAATCTTTAGGAGTCAGCTTACTATGTCCATTTAGCAAAGTAATAGCAGTAGATTCTCTCCTAGGGCTCATTTACAGACTGTTCCCCAATGAGACAGACTTCCCGAAGCCCTGTCTCCACTGACTAAATCTTGAACTATAGTTGATGCTTCTAGAACCGCCCATCTTTTACCTTCCTCTGAGCACCATGAAGCATACAGATATGGGTGCTGCGTCCCAGTGCCCTCCAGTCAAATATTTAGTAGTTTTTAAATAGATAGACTCCCTTACAGAGTTCTGGACCAGGGGGGAGTCATGAAGAGCCAGCTCTCCTAGAGGGGCTGTAGACAGCTAATGGTTGGCTTGTGGGAACACGGTGTCATAGTCCTCAGTGGTGTAGCAACTGGCAAGTTACTCTTATCAAGTAAATGAAGTCCTATCTTGCTCTGTCATGCCAGCAGCTCTAACTGAGTCCAGGAGATCACAGAAAAATTAAAAGGGTATGAAAGTAGAAGAGAAACTTGTAGGAAAGAAGGAGCCTGGGGGGAGCTGGGGAGTAGAAGGCTGATGAAAGAGATAGAGAGTTGAAAGCATATCAGATCAGGTGTTCCAAGTCAGAAGATCAGAGCACATTTTATGTATGTATGCATGTATGTATGTATGCATGTATGTATGTATGTATTATATACTATATGATATATATGTGTGAAAGTATAAATAATAAAAACATTTATATTTTGCTCATTAGAAACTATAGAGTGCCAGTAGAGTAGGAGCTGAGGAATCTCCATGGGACTCCTAATTTGATTGACAGCAGATTCTCCCTATAGGAGCTTGCCTCTTCTATGTGTTCACACGCTCTCCAGCTTGGGCTGAACATCTCAGCCCTCCCCTGGGAGACGCACTGGCCATCACATGAGTCTTGTGACCCCAGGGACTGAGATGCATAGCCTTGTGACATGCACTGACTTTCTCCCGTGGTACTGATACTGTAGCTTTGAGGGAAAGAATGGAACTAGCCTGGGAAGACTTACTGGGTTTGTGTTAATCTGAAGACTCAGAATCGATTCCCAGGGCTCGTCTGCCTACACTTGCAGTCAGCATGGGAACTCAGAGCTGTGAAATAGATGTTTACTCTATGAAATATTGCCTCCACAATCTATCTATCTACCCAGTATGCCTTAACCCCACTGGACCCATAAGGCTCAGCTTGGCCTTGAGGGCTCAACGATTGTGTTTGTTATGTATTAGTAGCATCTACTATAAAAGGCTGGAGCACATGCACTGAGTGCTCACTGCACTTACTGTGATAGCATGTCTGAGTGTTCAGTGCACTTACTGTGACAGCATGTGTGAGTGCTCACTGCACTTACTGTGACAGCATGTCTGAGTCCCCAGTGCACTTACTGTGGCAACATGTGTGAGTGCTTATTGCACTTACTGTGATAACATGTGTGATTGCTCACTGCACTTACTGTGACAACATGTCTGCATGCTCAGTACACTTACTGTGACAGCATGTTCGAGTGCTCACTGCACCTATTGTGACAGCATGTTTGAGTGCTCACTATACCTGTAGTGACAGCATGCTAGGTACTTTACTTTTGCTGTCCTAAAATATGCTGACAAAGCAGCTAGAGAGAGAGAGAGAGAGAGAGAGAGAGAGAGAGAGAGAGAGAGAGAGAGAGAGAG
>CM052700.1:146731267-146749468 GCA_028551405.1 Uromys caudimaculatus
ATGGTGACAGGGACAATAATGAAGGACCAGGTATCTTAGGGTTTTTATTGCTGCAATGAAACACCAGGACCAAAAAGCAAGTTTGGGAGGAAGGAGCTTATTTGGTCTACACATTGTAGTCTATCACTGAAAGAAGTCAGTACAGGGACTCAAACAGGACCGATCGTGGAGCCATGGAGGGTGCTGCTTACTGGCTGGCCTCCCATGGCTTGCACAGCCTGCTTTCTTATACTACCCAGGGATGGAACCACCTATAATGAGTTGGGCCCTCCCCCATCAATAACTAATTAAGAAAATGTCCTACAACTGGATTTTATGGAGACATTTTCTCAATCCATGTTCCCTCCTTTCCCATATCTCCAGTTTGTGTGTCAAGTTGACATAGGACTAGCCAGCATGCCAAGAAACATGGAGAGTCTAGTTCTAGTATACCTTTCTGATTTCCTAATTTCTGCTTGTGTAGAGAAACAAGATGGACAGACACTGAACAAGTCCAAACTCCTCCAAAGCAGAACACGGACAGAAAATAGCCAGGAAAGCGAGACTACAGGACTTGGCTTACATGCTTACAGTACACTCTGAATTTAGCCTTTGCTTTAGAGGTAGATGGAAAAACAGGTTGGTTCTGAGTGTGAGATTTGCTTTGAACACAGATATGGTTGATGATTATCAGAATCAGTGAGGACATGACGAAAGAGCCTAAATGCTGTTTTATAGGCATACAATATGTTGATGTTCATTGTAAATAAAAAGCTGGAGGACCAGTTCTCCCGAAGCCAGAAATTGGAGCAGAAGGCAGAGAGTAGACAGAGCTTGGCTGATGGCAGATGTCTGAATTTAGGACAGTGGTACTCCCTGCTGTTGTAGCTAAGAGTGAGAGAAGCAGAGGCTGATGGGACAGCTCAGCTGCCCATGCTGTCCCTGATGTGGAGACATCAGCCCACACAGAAGCCTCATCTGCTCTCAGTAAGTGAGAGGTTGTCCCTACAGACATGGGACAGAGCATCTTCCTGCCCTGCCCCCCTCCCCCTGGCCTCCCAGTAAGACTGGGAATGCAGACTGAAGTCCTGACTTGAGCAAGTCCTGGCTGTTGACTTTGAGGCAGTATGTGGTTTCCATGTTTGGAAAAACAGGAGAAATAGTCACAGCAGCTAATATTTCCATAGTTCTGATGGCACTTCTTCTGCAGGAGTTCCCACCTACAATCTCAATGGGAATTTTATAGCTAGAGGTCACTACTGTCCATCTGCTTCCCACTCCCCCTAAGCTCCACCATGGCTGAGCTCTTGATTGACTTTCCTTGGTGATTCAGTGTGCAGGTCAGGCTGGGTGGCTAGGTACTGAAACCATGATGTCAGGTCTAGACCCAGACAACCAAGCAGAAGACCATCATGAGAGATGGGTGCTTCACAGGGTGGGATGACCGTGCTGGCTCCTGTACCTCCCAGGATGCCTGAGAACCTGCACTCCACCTCCACTCTGCCTTCATCACCATTTCCACATCTTTGCAGACCAGTTGACAATGATGTATCACAGGAGCTAAGGTGCTGCGGAAGGTTTTTAAGAATCCTCTTCTCATCTGCAAGATCCATCACTGAGGAGATTGAAAGTACAGGAAGACTCTCATAGAGAATGTCTTCCTTCGTTAGAGGAAGGTATGAATGAGATGTGACTCCTCACACCTCAATCAAGACTCCATGTATCTTAGCCATACTACACTATACTGTAATCTCCTAAGGAGGGATGAACTCTAATACTGAATAACAGAGATCTTTCTTCAAAGTGTTGAAGGAAGACCTGTGTGCAAAAATCCATTTTAAAAATGTGTTGACCTTCTCCACTTCTAAGTATCTCTTTCTCCATCCGTTCGCCTCTCGCCTCCTCTTCTCCTGCTACCTCTTCTCTCTCCTGTCATCTTCCCCATCTTATTCCTCTCTTACCTCTCTTTCTCTTCTCTCTCTCTTCTTCCCCTTTCCCCCTTTTACTACCCCTGTTTTCTCTCTCCTCTTTAGTGGACAAATGAGAATAACAATTTCCCAATGGCCTGCTCTCCCCTGGATGTAGCATAGAGGATTAGCAAGCAAAGTCCTGCCCTGGACACTTCAGGATAAACACCAGAGGGCAGCTCCTACCTCCCCTCCCTTGCAGCCATGTGAGTGCTAGGCCTCTCCTATTCTCTCTGGTATTTGGGGCCACCAGAGGGCTCCAAGGCTTACAGATGTCAGCAACAGAACTCTGAAAACTCTACTGGGCAAATTTCAAACACCCTTGTTACATGCTGGTCACAGGTGTGTGGCTGCAACATTGCCAACTTTGTAACTTTCTACATACTGCTGAATTCAGAAAACATTTAAAAATACAGTAGACCTAAGGTTTGGCCTATTAAAAAAGGAGCAGCAGGAAGACAGACCACATGTGTCTTGGGCAGCCTTGGTATAGTAGCGTGCTATGATCAATTTCCTCATATTGTGAGAGTTCATGTGTCTGGATAGAACGAGCCCATGCTGCTTTCTCATGCCTCTGACCATCTGACTCTTAAGCCTGGTGAGGAGCTTCTTCTGCAATAAAACAAGTGCTCTGCTATAAGCAAGACATGATTCTACTTCTCACTCTTGTTTTCAACAGCTCTTTTATTTATTTGTGTATGTGTGTGTGTGTTTGCGGGGGAGTGCCATATGTATGTGGGTGTACACAGAGGCCAGAAGAGAGTATCTGACCCCCTGTAGCTGGAGTTGCAGGCAGCTGTGAACAGTTCTATGTGGGTGCTGGGAACTGAACCTAGATCCTCTGTAAGAGCAGTAATCTCTCTTCACCCTAATCCAATTCTCCCGATATGGGGAGCATCCCCAATTTCACTCATATAGACCAGAAAGGTCTGTATTGTTCCACTTTGTTCCTCAAAATTAGCTGCTTTCTAAAATACAGGACCGTGCAGGAGTTGGTCATGGCTCATTTATCATTGGATGTCAAGTCTCTGTCACGTGTCTAATATGTTGTAGGTATTTGAGAAGCACTGTAGAACTTCTTATCCACCTCAGCCCCCAGCACTGGGAACTGAACCTGGGGCCTCGGGCAGAGTAGCCAAGTGTTCTATGACAGACCACCTTCTCCAGACGTGCTTTGTGAACCTCTAGTAGCTGGTTAATTAGTTAGTTCTTGGGATAAAAACCCTCTTACTGGGAATGTTATCAGAACAGAATATGAATGGTATCTGCCCTTGGTCTGTAAGAAGGAGGTGAAGGTGGACTGAGGCCACATGTGGTTCATGTTGTCTTCTCTCTGTTGAAGACTTGAGCACATTGGGAGATATCTGACTGACTGCAGAGCTGGGAAACGCCATGGTTTGGGTACTATGTCCCTCTGGGCTTCTGGGTTGGAGACTCAGCTCTGAGCATGACCAGGAGATAGAAAGACCCTTTAAAAGACCCATAAAAGTGGGACTTCTTGACAGGAAGATAGATTATTAATGATGCTCAAAAAGATTAAATTCATTCTTGCGGGATCCAATTAGATCCTGTAAAATAAAAAAAAAAAAATGTTTTAACAGCAAGCCTGGTTTCCTGTCTTTCCATGTGATTTCACCCCTTGCATACAGACATTGCTCCCATGATGCTCTCCATCCATATGTGCTGCAAGAGAACTCTTGCCACAGGCTAGACCATTGGGGCTACCTTAATTTGGAGTCTATCCTCACAAACTGAGAGCTAAATAGACATCTTTATGAAGTGGCCAGCCTCAAGCATTTCTCTAAAGCAATGAAAACAGATTAATACACTCTATTTCCAAGAAAGGACTGCGATGATGACACATTTTGTCTGTGAGGGAATGCTCAGTGTACACCCCGCACTGCAGACATCTATAACCATCATCCTCTTCTCAAAATGTCAGGGTAGCCATCCTGTGTGATACAGCTCAGGGGCTTGAGTTCAAGATGAAGCAAGACCTTTAGGGAAGAAAGGAGAAAGGAAAGAGAAGAGAGAATGGAGTGTGCTTCCTCAGAACAGTCCTCAAAAATCTAGAACCAGGATTGTTTGACTTTTGAGACCCTTGAAGGTCACACAGCAAGAGCAGGGGAAGGTGCTGTTAACACTTGGTGCACTTCTGCTCAGTAATGAGCAGTGGAAGTCTAGCACTTCTAAACACACAGCCAAGGCCCAGAGACAGCATCCAGAAGACTGTGGAGAGCTTACAGATCTTTGCTAAGTGTGTGAGTCCCAGATAACAAGATTTAAAGAAGGAAATTAAGCCCTGGGTATGAAAGTTTTGAACAAAGATGAATTTTTTAACAGAGAAAATGGTATTACATCAGTTTAGCCATGCTCAAAATCAATTAATACTTAATAAAAGCTGAGAGCTTCTGATAAGCTCCTGACAGCATACTAGGATTCTCTGTAGGCTGCCTGCTGGGCGCCTACACTGTCCTGCAGACACCTCGGTGCTCAGTAGTTTGACACCATAAACTCATTATCTGTGATGGTCCCACACCTAAGCTGGCCTGTCCTTGGCCATGCTTCCTCATGGGTCAGCTTATTGGACAACTTGCTAGTGGCCTGGTCTAGGCAGAATGTGCCAAGGTATGTCAGCTGCCCCACCTGCTCTATATGCCCTCCTTCCTCGTGAATCTAGGAGCTGTGGTCTGCAAGCCCACTACAGGAGCTCAAGGCAGCAAGTGAGTGCATGCAAAGGTCTCTTGAAATTCGGACTCAGAACAAGTGTGTGGTCAAATTCCCTCATACTGATCCATTGCTCATCCTTTTGTGAAAGAAACTACAGTGCCATGTGGACAACAGGTAAAAGGAGCACAGGGATGGAGATGTGGGGCATTGGTGCCAATGACCACACTTTGGTTGACAAGGACTCACATTGACTCATCTGGCAATCCAGGACCCTGAATATGGTAGACCAAGCCACCAATATCTGGACTTTTGTAACAATCTCCTCTCACTGCCATTGTGGTGCCTTCTCAGACCCACTCAGGTTTTCTGCATTGGCAGTGAATATTTGCTCTTGGAGTTCTATCATCACTAAAGGTGAAGGGGGTAATTCTATCCACCTTTAATTATCCTCCACAGTGAGAAGCATCTGCCACCTGCAGAGCTCATGGGGACACGGGACAAGGACTCACCGTTGCTAGCCTGTTGCCAATATGTGAAGAATCTTAGAAGTAGGTAGACAAGATAGTGGGGACTTGTTGGGGTCCTGATAGCTAATACCTGAAGGAAGCAAAGAACTCTGGAAACTGACAACCATGGGAAGAAGCTTCTGCCAAGGTGTGGCTTTCTTGTAGAGTTTTCTGTGCTTATGGCTTTGTGTGTGTGTGAGAGTGTGTGTATGCCTATGTGCATGCCAATTGTGTGCTCAGTCTTTCTGCCTAACATTTTGGGTCTCTCACTGAATCTGGAGCTCGCTGTTTCTGCTAGGTTATCTGACCAGTGAGCTCCAGGGATCTTCCTGTCTCCCACCCCCATCACTGGGGTTAAAGATGCATGCCATGCCCAATGGTTTCTTAGGTGCTGAGGATTAAACTTGGGTCCTCATGCTTGGGTGGTAAATACTCCACAGACTGAGCCTTCTCCCCAGCACTCTGGACTTTAGATACATAGGAAATGATGATAAATTATATTTCTTCACACTCTGAGTTGTTTTTTAGAAGAGCATCTGCACACACAGCTTGAAGTCCCTCTACCACAGCTGAAAACGTATATTTTTGCCTCTGTAAGGTTATCAAGAGTTCTGCCCACCGCTCTCTGGGATCACGTGACCATGGTTGACATGGAGACCTTTTGCAAGTTGTGACCTTGGGTGAATGATGAGCTGTAGTGGGAAGAATCAATGTGTTCATGGGGCATGTTTCTCTCAAGCCAGCTCCCTGCATATGCAGCTCCTGTGACGGTTGCTAATAGTTTTAAAGAAGTGCACAGTAGTCTGGTTTGTCATGAGATGAGGTTACCTTCTGCTTTTCTTTATATTCATGGTTTCAAAAATGAGTGTAGAGTAAGACCTAAAATAATAATTTGATTCCATTTTCTATGAAAATCAGTATCAAACACAATACAAATTCCTTTCCAGGTCTTTGATGCCTGACAAACAAAGCTAGGATGGGCAGGAAAGGCTGTATTGTTTAGGTCTTGTCTTTGATATTTTAAAATCATAGTTCCTATGTAATTTAGTCTGTGATACAGTTCTGTTCCTTATAGGATTATCTGGAATAATGTCTGGGCTGACTGAGAAGTTGGTAGATTCTATGCAAGGGCTTTAGTGGACTGCTTAGATCTGTTCAGGGGATGTCCTCAGACTCTGTGCAAAGGTTTTAGTGGACTGCCTGGATCCACTCACTGGGTTTTCCTCAAGCCGGTTTTTCTAACTCAAATGGGAACTCAACAAAGTATCTCATAGTTAGTCCTCGAGGCCAGACTAGCATCTAACTGTCAAGAATGTGGAAAGAGGCTGTTAGGGAAGAAAAGACATAGACTTCACACACTTCATCAAGAATAGGTCTGCTGGAGAGATGACTCAGCAGCTAAGAAGCATCGCTGCTCTTGCACACTGGAGATGTTGGGTGGTTCACTATTACCTGGGACTCCAGCTTACCTCTGTGGCTGTGGAACCTGACCACACATAGAACACACAAGCACACAAGCACATATGCATGCACTCACGCACTAAAAAAGTAATCTTAAAAAAAATTAGGTTTGGAGGTTGGGAGAGTCTAGAAAGAAATAAGGAAGGATTTGAGGAGGGGGGGCTGAAGAGAGCACAGCAGGGAGGAAGCTAGGCATCACCATTAGCATAGGGAGAGAAGTGGACCCCATTTTACCTTCTTATTGTATGTTTTTGAGGAGTAGTGGGTAGCTGCCATGATACAGAAGCAGGCTGTGGGGGAAACCCTATGGGCACACCTTACTATTGCTTACTGTGGCCCATCTGCCCAGCCCATTACAAGCTAATGACCTACTAGACCCCCAACTGCCTGATCTCTGTGGGATCTGGTAGGCAATGTGGCTCCTGGGCTCAGGGGTTGGGCTTCTCCGGGATGGACAACCAGCGGCTGCAGGATAGAAGGGAGCAACTGACAATTAGAAGCCTGACTAATGGTTACTTCTAAAGGTCTTGGTAGGTAGAAGGGTCACACTGAAGATGGGAGCTTTGACACCATCCCTGGCCCTGTGATGGAAGAGACTGATGAGAATAGGCATGACTGTGATGGAAGTGACTGACAGCAGGCGCATCCTGCTGGGTGGACCTAGCACACCGGAGCTGGTGGAGATCAGTACAACAAGAAAGGAAGTTAAGTGGCTAGCTGCAGAAGTAGATCTCAGCCTCTGCTATCTGTGAAGCATCCCAGAATCTTTCTGAGTGCCCACAAGTGAGCTCATGTGCTATATTGAGCTACCTTTGAAATCACAAAGGCGGTCAACAGCAGTCCCTTCCCCTGCCAAAGTGAACACTTGCATAACCAGCCACCAGGCTCCAGGAAAGGCTTCCTGGTGCTCATGGCAGAGACAATCCCAGCCCTATTCTGACAGCTTCTGGGATTATGCCTATGTCTTAGTCAGGGTTTCTATTTCTGCACAAACACCATGACCAAGAAGCAAGTTGGGGTGGAAAGAGTTTATTGAGCTTACACTTCCACATTGCTGTTCTTCACCAAAGGAAGTCAGGACTGGAACTCAAGCAGATCAGGAAGCAGGAGCTGATGCAGAGGCCATGGAGGGATGTTAATTACTGGCTTGCTTCTCCTGGCTTGCTCAGCTTGCTTTCTTATAGACCCCAAGACTACCAGCCCACAGATGGAACCCCCCACAAGGGGCCCTCCCCCCTTGATCACTAATTGAGAAAATGCCTTACCGCTGGATCTCATGGAGGCATTTCCTTACCTGAAGCTTCTTTCTCTGTGATAACTCCAGTTGGTCAAGTTGACATAAAACCAGCCAGTACAGCCTATGTTATTAAATCTCCCAGCACCCCAGTTTCCCACTAGAGATCTGGGACAGAAGACTTTTACTTTATGGACTGCCATAAGAATTAGAATTGCAGTCATCCCTCTGTATCTATGAGCGATGATGGCATCATCACCTAGGTACCCAGTACCTTCTGGAACATGACCTTGTTTTTGTATGTTCCTTACTTGTGCCCTCAAGCATTTGATATTATCTCTATATTACTGAAAATTCCAAATATAATATTAATTCCCTTTAAATGGTTGCTGTGTGTATTATAAGCCATCTCTAGTTTGCTCATAATATCTAATGCAATATAAGAATTACCATGTGCAAGTTGTTACACCACATTGCCTATGGAGTAAGGACAAAAACATGCCTATAAATGTTACATATAGATGGAATCCTTCCCATTTTTGCTTTGTAGCTGGTTGAATCTAGCTGTTGTTAGTGATCATGCTATATATAACTAACTCTGTTATGGAGGCATGTCCTACACACCCAACTTGGATTTAGTGCTATTTGGTTCTTGGAACAGAGTTGGGACAGCCTTGTTCAGTAGGTAGCCACCCAATCTAACAGGGTCCTGGGCTTCAGTCTTGCTGTATCAGCTCAATGAGAAGCTCAGGTCTTCCTAAGTTCCTGGAGGTTTAGAAAGAAGTTGTGGAGAACCTGTTTGTTCCATGGATCCTGAGGTCCAACACCACTGTCTTTCCTAGCCTGGGTGTCACTCTGTGTGAATACCTCCAGATTGTGCTCAGCACCTCTTGGTACTGTGGTAAGTGAATGGCTAAGGTAACAGACTTAATATTCTCTATTCAAGCCTTTCCTCTGGGATTGATGAACTTGGGCCCATTGTGAAAGATTCTCACATTGCTTCTGCCTCACTCTTTGGAGAATGATATAGTAATTTTGATAATGAGTTTCAAAGTTCCCTGTATTTCAAAACCAACCATCAAATGTGTGCATTGGGTCATGTGTTTTAGCATTTCCATTGCTGGGAAGAAACACTGTGACCAAAGCAACTCATAAAGGACAACATTGAATTGAGGCTGACTTACAGGTTCAGAGGTTCAGTTCATTATCATCACGGCAGGAAGCATGGCAGCATCCAGGCAGACATGGTACTGGAGAAGGAGCTGAGAGCTCTGCATCTTGATCAGAAGGCAAACAGGAGGAGGCTGTCTTCTGAAGGCAGCCAGGAGGGAGCTATCTTGGCACTGGGTGGAACTTAAGCATAGAACTTCAAAGCTCACTCCCACAGTGGTATACTTCCTCCAATAAGGTCACACATACTCCAAGAACGCCACACCTCCTACTAGGGTCACTTCCCAAGGCTACACATATTCAAATTACCACATCAAGCAACCCTGGGAATGGTCCAGAGTCTCCTAAGGTACTCATGTTCCCTCCTGCTAGATGTCCTCAGAGGAGCAACTAGGAACCTCCGTTTACTTCTCCTATCTTGGCTCTTGCCCTACCGTAAAAACCTATTAGCTACCTTAATATGTTTTATCTTTTAAAAATTCTTATTTCTATTTTTCCATCCATCTTGAAAGATAAGTTGGTTGGTCTAACATTTGTGGTTTGTAGTTATTTACATCCAGAGCTTGACATATTTCTTTTTTATTTCTTCTTCCTTCCTCCTTTTCCTTTCCTTCCTCCTTTTCCTTTCCTTTCCTTCCTTCCTTCCTTCCTTCCTTCCTTCCTTCCTTCCTTCCTTCCTTCCTTCCTTTCTTATTTCTTTCTTCCTTAATTTTTTCTTTCTTGTTTATTTTTTCTCCTCACAATTTCCATGTCTGACCACCACTCTTATTGTGTCCTGTCATAACATTTATATATACTTAGAACCAAATACAGGGTGGAATTCCAACATTAAATATTAAACAGGTACTGGGCAGTGGTGGCGCACCCCTTTAATCCCAGCACTCAGGAGGCAGAGGCAGGTGGATCTCTGAGTTCAAAGCCAGCCTGGTCTACAGAGCGAGTTCCAGACCAGCCGAGCTGATCTGTCATCTGGAAGCAATTCTTCAGGATGGATGGACTTGGCAGCCACTATGGAAAGAGAACCACCTTTTCTACACTTGTTTGCATTTTGCCTGAATGTCCTCTGGGGCCTTCAGTTGTTTAGGTTTTTGTTTTTTTTCTGTGTTTTAAAGGTTCCTGGCCTTTTGACCTTGATGTTAATAGTTTTAAGTGTTGTCTGTTCTGGTTTGATGTTTGTGCACTCTTGGGTTGAGTATCTCAGATAGGTTTCTTCACAGAAGCATTTTTTTTGTTGTTTGTTTGTTTGTTTGTTTGCTTGTTTTCATCTGTTTCTCTGTTTCCTCATCAGCCAGCAGCAACAACCATAGCAGCAAGTCTTACTTTTTTCTGTGGAACCTTGTTTCCATTTCCTGCTGAGGAATTTTGTTCCAGTGACATGACTGCTCTGGCAAGGATCACATCCAAAGATAAGATCTGGTGAGAATGCAGAAATGCCCTGGATCACAGTATGATCTAGCTGGAATACAGACACTCCTTTAGTGTACACCTTTAATCCCTAACAATGATGGTAAGGTTAGTTTGTAGAAGGAAGCACCCATTTTAGAAAGTGATGTCTGTCCTTAAAGTGATACACCCAACTCAAATGAGAATGGATAGGAAAGACAGGCTACTTAAGAGCAGCAAGAGAGAGGGAAAAAAAGGGGGTGGCGTGGTGTGGTGTGGTGTGGTATGGTCTGTGTGTAAGGTACTTTTACCAGGACAGTTTTACAGAGATGGGATACAGTACTAGACACAGGTGAAGGAAGACAGAGTGAACCAGAGGATGACAGGGAGCCAGAAGATTAGAACATATTGCGAAGTTAGTATGAGGCAAAGCAGAGCAATTCAGTCAGAAGCTAAGTGAAACTGAGAAGCCAGACTGAATCAGTCAGCTTGGAAGATTAGAGTGTATGGTAGCTAGAAGCTTTCAGGCCTAGTCCTAGGGATAGTTAGAACAGAGAAGAAAACACTCTGGGCTCAGCCCATGTGTTCATTCACACAGGTTGTGTGTGGCTCTCCTCTTATCCCTTCATCTGAGGAAATAAAAGCGACATTTACCACTTCCAGGACAGATCACTTCCCAGACATACTTCCCTACTTCTCATTTTATCTCCTAACTCTATTGCCACTAGCTGCTGTCCACTAATATGTATAGGTGCCAACCCACACTTTAACCTTAACACCACAGGAGATGGCATTTTAAAGCCCCCAAGGGAAACTGCTGGTTGTACATATGTTTTCATAGTTGCCAGTGTTACTTTAATTGGACAGCCTTTGTAATTAATTGCTCCAGTCCCTAAAATGACTGTCTTAATGGTAATCAGTACTCATTTTCATTATTATCCACCTTAAAGAGATCATGTTTGTCATCCTTTACTTCACAATGGAAAAGAAGTTCTGAAGCCCCAGACGGTCATGCCCATGGGGTCTTCATGAAGTGGAGGCATGCATTTTGTGTGAGAGAAGCTGGATGGAGATAATTGCCTACTGTTCCTCAGAATATACAGGAGGGACAGAATCCTGACAAGAAAAAGTCACAAATAAATAAATAAATAAATAAATAAATAAATAAATAAATAAATAAATTCACACATGAACTAGAAACCAAATGTAGTAAGTATAAAAGTGCCCATGAGAGAATATTGTTCCTGTTTTGTAGAGAAGGTGTTGGGCCGCTGTGCGGGAGGAGGAAGTGCAAGCGTGGATGGAGTCCCCTGGTCCCGGTTCCTGTGGCGGCCAGTGGCCTCCTGGGCCACGCACCAGTTGTTGGACCACAGCTCGGGGAGGGAGCACAGGTGGAGATGGGAGCGCAGGCTGCCTTGGCTATTCTCCCACTCCGAGCCTGGTTCTGGCCGAGGTGCGACCCTCACCAGACCCACCTGCTGTCAATGTACGCCCCACCGCTTGGCCCAGAGAGTGGATCTCTTTCTGGCCAAAAGTGTTATAGCTTGTGGGATAAAAGGCTCTTGGACACTGGAGCAGTTTGCACCTTTATTCCTTCTGGATGGCTGGTGGTGGGCACATGCAGGAGCAGTCAGGGCAGACAGGTGGAGGAGGGGGAGAGAGAGAGAGCTACTTGGGTTGGGATGCTCTAATATGTGGTTTGGGAGGGGTCAGGGGTTTGGTAACTGATATTTTCCATTGGCCTGGTTTGGGGACTTTGTGGTGCCCCATTTGCTTGCCCGGGACTTAGGGCTGCTTTCTATGTGACAAATCTCACATGCCAGGCCTCTCTATATACAGGGGTTGTAAAGGCTGTGGCTGGTTTTACAGGAGTCTTCTGGGAGCATTGGCTAAAAACATGGTCTGGTCCCTTGTAAAAAAATTTCATGGGGTCTCCCAAAATTTTCAGCCTTTGCTCAACCAGGTGTCAGATTGTCTGCCACAGATCACTGCCCCACAAGAAGGCACACATACTTGGTGTTAGGGCTTGTCGTGTCTGTAGTTAGATTGTCTTGCATAGTGGTTTTAGCTTACTTTCTTGGCCAGTGCTGCTTTGTTCTTTATAGATAAAGTCAAAATATGTATTCCTTCTAGCATAGGGAACACTGTCCAGTGGCTCCCTAGGCATCAATCTTAATGGGGTCTTAATGGTCTTTTCTATGCTCCTGGCCTTGCCTTTATGGCCTTACACCTTGGGAGCACTAATTCATGAGGAGTGAATATAGTCACAGTATGACCAGGCTGGACATGGACAGTCATCCCTCCAGTCCTATTCCCTTGGGTAGAACTCAGGTATAACATGCCATGTGACCCTGACCAGTGCACTCTGGGTCATGCCTTCTCCTGACATGTTCAGAAAAACATCCAGATTTCTGAGCTTATGCTGCCTACATCTCTTTCATGGCTAAAAACTTTAAAGCACTGAGAGCTAAACAGTAAATATCTATGTATTTTCTCTAGTGTTTTCTCCCAATACTGGTGACTCCATAGTGAGGCCATTTTCTATCTCATTTTAAAAGAATGGGAAAGTCAGAATTAGAGAGTTTAAGTGACTTCCAAAGGATACTCCTTTCATGGGAACTTGAGTTATCTCTTGTATGAGTCAGGAGTCACGGCACCAGTCCATCCTTATCCAGCTGCCATTTGAAAACCTAGGGTGGAAGAAAGCAGGAACCAGTCTTCTCAGTGGCTGTTCCCTTTCCTTTTGGCCATGTTCTGTTACCACAGATATCTTAGGCAGGCGTTATCCTGATTGTCAACTTGTTAAGACCTAGAATCACTTAAGACAGACTTCTGGATGTGTGCTTTAGGGACTTTGTAGATTGAGTTGATTAAGATGGGGATACCTATGGGGGGCACCCTTCCATATGTTGAGGTCATGGACTGAATAAAAGGGGGTAAGTGCCCTGAGCACCAGCATCTCTCTCTCTCTCTCTCTCTCTCTCTCTCTCTCTCTCTCTCTCTCTCTCTCTCTCTCTCTTCACTGTGGATGCAAAGTGACCAGGTCCTTCACACTCTTACCACCATGTGTTACCTTCCACGGTGTAACTTTGAACTGTAAGTTAAAAGAAACCCTTCCTTTCTTAAGTTTCTTCTTATCAGGTATTTTGTCTCACCAAGCAGGACCATAATGAATCCAGGAATCCAATGAATTCCTGACTAGAAGAAGGCAGTAAGTAGTGGAAGTTGCTTGGAAGTTTTCCTGTTACACAGAGAAATTGTTTCTCTGCTTACTTAACCCAGCCCACCCTTGCCCTAAAGGCCTTCTGCACATGGCTTCATCCCCCTGCCTCCTGGCAGAATGATTTCTCCTCTCTCATATTTTCAAGCAACAGTTGCTTGCCTCAGAAGAGCTTATCATGGCTGGCTGTATTTCTTCTGCCACTAGCTTCTTCTCCCTACTGTAAGGTAATGAGCTCAGCATAGGCCAGTCCCTCTGGGAGTCAGGAGCCCCTGGCATGCCCAGGAAGCCACCACCTGTCTACAGCATATGGCACCAGGCATCTCTACAGCTCCAACTGTACCAACAGCTGAGTTTTCCAAATGTGCACTCAGCTGACTTGGAAGACAACAGGATTTAGCCAGTACTGACCTTGGCCTGGTAACCTTCAAGGGCTCCTGGGAGATGAAGCAAGTACCTAAGCCCCTGAGAATATCCCTGAATCTCCTCTTTATAGGAAGCCATTCCAAAGCCTGCCTCCTACTGATGAGATAGAAAATGAAGATGAGAAGATGAGTCTAGGGTGCTGACCGTAGACTCAGAATGCTGAAGTTCCCTCCCTGATATCCCAGCTGATCCATTCAACACTCAGAGGCAGCTCCTTAATACCCACTGTCATCCTAGTGGGAAGAGGACCCTATGAGTTTTACAGCTCTGATGGGCCCTGAAGCCCTTCAACATATAGCAGACTCACCCTGATATGGTCCCCACCATGGAAAGATTCCAGAATATGACAAAAACTTAAGCGTGGAAACACCAGGTGTATACAAATCACATACCAGACTCTTTAGCATACTAGGACTTTATAGTTCTTTATTCTGTCCACCTTAGCATACCTGACCTAAGGAAATTGACATCTTAGTGAAGCATGCTTGCCTAAAGCCATCTGGGCTACTAAGGGGACAGTGTGCTGCAGGTCGTCAGTGCTGCAGGTTAGTGCAGGAGGAAAGATGGGTAAGGACAAGATGCCCATGGGGTGGGGGTGGGAGTAGCTAGGTAAGGAGTTATCTGTTTCCTTCTCAGGTTTATTTAGTACCTGACTGTCCTTGCCCAAAGGTTGGTTTTGCCGCTGAGAGGCCAAGGCAACTCAGTTTGAACAATGCTGAGTTTTTGCCTTCAGTCAAAAGCTTCTAAATCAAGAATACAAATCAACTGCAGTTCTCTTCCAGCTGTGCTTCCTATGCTTTTCTGAAACAGGATGTATTGAGTCTGCCCCAGCAAACACAGTCAAACAACTTTCATCCACAATACCAGGCTGGCAGTTTATAGGTAGATGGAGCTGAAGCCCAGAGGGCACTGTCATGTTGCAAAATCAAACTCCCTGCTCAGACCTTAGCTCAGACACCACCTAAAATAAAGGCAGTTGGAGCCAAACCCATCACTTAAACCAGAATCACATATTTATCTTTATATTTGTGGCCTGCTGCTTCAAGTGATTCCTTGTGAATTAATGAGCCCACCACATATCAATACTTTGTGTTATTTTAAAGCAAAAGATAAAACATGGGACTAGGTCTTGCTCTCAGCGACTCCTTTTCTATTGTATCGATTTAGATAGGGATGAAACACTGAGCTCAAAATGGCTCCCTAATTCATTTTTTTGAAAACGGCTTTTATTTTTATCAGTGATGACTGGCAAAGGCTCTTACCTTGGAGAGATTTAGGCTGAGGTCATTGAAATGATCCAGTGTTTAGAAATTCTTATAAAACCCAACTGCGCAATTGGGTTAGAATCCTGCTAAGAACAGGTTTGCCTGTGCCAGGCTTGTGCCCAGTTCCATTTGGTTCCTGGCAAAACAAGCTTTGAAGAATGGCACTTGGTTTTGTTTATTTGGCATTTCAAATTCTGGACCTGCTGGCTCCCTTCCCAGTCAAAACTGCTGAGGATTGAAGGTGTGGACTGCAGTCTCTCAAGGTGAAGTCATCGAAGGTGACAGTAATGTGCCACAGAAGGTGTACAGGCTGTGTGGCACCTGTCATGGATGGAATGTGCTCTAGGTGCAGGGTACTCAGGTCCCAATGTGCCACAAAGGATATTATATTTCATGATACCTGGGTCAATGGTACCATGGTACCAGCATACCATGAGGTTGCCGTATGGTATAAAGCACCCGAGTGGGCCATGGTGAATGCTTTGTGTTTCACGGCACCCAGATTCCATGTGCTATGGAAGATGTAGTGGTCTACAAGGTGATGCATGATGAGCTTCATGCTGTTCCTCTGGCTAATTTAATAAAGTTCCCTGGACCTACAAACATCTCTCCTCCTTCTTTCTCAAGAAAGAAAGCTCTGACAAAAACACACTGGGCTTTGCCTCTCCTCCTGAGATTTTGTAGTTGCCTCCCCAAATATGGTGGAATAGATAGATGCCTGTCCTACTTTCCATCCATGAAAAATGCATGCCCAGAGCCCACGTCCCAAGCCTAATGCAAGCCGGTCTCTTTGATGCTGTTTTCATTGGGTCCCTACTGCTTGATTTGTAGTGTGTTGGGTTAACAGTCTGAGCTCTGTCTTTGCATCATTCTGCAGCACAGTAGGCAGCTGAAATCTAAGCATCATTCAATAAAGAGAAAATATGCTCCCTTTTAAAGTGGGCTGTGAGGCCTAAAAAAAAAAAAAAAAAAAAAAATCTCAGTGCGTGAACTTTACAAGCTCAGAAATGATCAAAATTGATTTGCTTTTTACTAAGAATACGGTATCACGGTATCTGAGGCAAGAGGCTCCTATTTCATGTATTATCTCCTCTATTGGGGCATTTCTTTCTGTGTAAAACACTCTCTTACTTAAACCAGGGCCTGAGAGATGCTCAACAGTTAAGAGCACTTGCTGCTCTTCCACTCAGGACCACCTGTAACTCCAGCTTCTGGGGACCTGATGTTCTCTTCTGGCCTCCTTGGGCACCTACATACATGTGCTCTTATGTACAGACTCATAAAAGTAAAGAAGTAGATTAAAAAATAAGTCCAAAGTAGTGGTTAGTGTTGCCAATGAAACCATCAAACAAAAAGACAGAAAAATAATAGTGTTTGAACAAAATTCTGCTGTTTAAGGTGGATCTAAATAGGTCACCAAATGCATTCTTAGGATTATCCACCAAGGCTCAAAGAAGCCTGTTCTAGCATCACAGGGCCCTTGTGTGATGCAAGAACAGCAACACAAAGTGGGCACCACCAGGCCTTTTCTCACCGCATCTCAGTTACAACAGCAGGACAGAGTAGGCCCTTACATGCAGCAAGACTCGGTAACATGAAGCCACTTTCCTGGGGTTGCAGAGGGAGTCCTCCTGCGTGGGCTCTGCAACAAGAGTCAGCACCTCTGTTTACTCCCTTTCTGCCATGTGAGAGCTCCTTTTTGCTAACTTTTTAAAGGAAACATTTTTTATAAAAGTAGTGAACAAACACTTCCTTGCAGAGCTGAAAGAATGAAACCACTAGAAGAAAATGTGAAATGGAACCAGTTGGGAATTTATATCCCAAAACATAATATTCCATAAAATTACTGAGATGACCTTGGGTTGGATTAAGCAATTTTCAGACACATACACACACACACACACACACACACACACACACGCACACACACGCACACACACGCACACACACACACACACACACACACACACACACACACACACACACACGAGACACAGAAAGCACAAATAACAAAGCAAAAATAGTCATGTGGACCTCATGCAAAGTAAAAGCTTTTATACATTAAAGCACACTATCAAAGAAGAGCAAACAGTATGGAATGTGGAAAAATGTTGGTGAGTCCTATGTCTGACCAGGAACTTATATTTAGCGTATATGAAATGTAATAGAAGATGAACAACCCAACTGAAAATGAGAGCTATTGTATACACCTTTTCCTTTAAGTCATCACACCATGAAGATGCCTGCTACAAAGGTCTTATCCTTATTCTGTCCATCTTCAGTCCATTCTTCAGAAAAATTCTTTTCTTCTGTTTATGGTGACTGTAGCACATCATAGATTCAGATTTTTTTTTTTTTTTAGTTTCATGGGAGGAGTTATTTTCTGCTATACTCTGTGTGTGTGTGTGTGTGTGTGTGTGTGTGTGTGTGTGTATGTGTGTGAGATTACATTGCTGATTTGACAGCTCATGCAGCTTCTTTTCAGGTTTTGTTCAGATGTTGTGTGTCTGCATCCAATAGTCACTAGTGCTGCTGGTCCAACTGCATCAGCAGACTTTCTGATCTCTGCTTCTCCTTCTGTGAACCTGTTACTGTGGAAGCTATCGCTGCACCTGTCCATGCCACAGGTTGAAAGCATCCCTGGGTAGAAAGCTGGTATATAGGGCGGCTTCTGTGCTTTCCTTCTCTCCTGGGCCAATGTGCTTATTGTCTGTAATCCACTAGTCCATTTCTGAAGTGGCTATTGTATAAGTCTTGTCTAGGTGTGTCAGTGAGAGAGTAAATATGTCCACCCACAGTCCTGCCTGGCTAGGGACACAAGTCTCTCCTACTTCATTTTTTTTTTTTCCTTTATTTTTGATACTTTATTTACATTTCCGATGATTCCCCTTTTCTTTGGAAACCCCGTGTCCCCTCCCCC
>CM052700.1:146749968-146870429 GCA_028551405.1 Uromys caudimaculatus
TCTTGGTTCTGGAGGTTGCTGACCTTCAGTCTCTGTGGCCTGGTGCGCTGTGGGGCGTGTCTTTGGCCCTCTCCTGGCCCTTGCGATCCCGGTGCTGATCAGCTGTGGAGCCCTGTGGCCCAAGCTGAGGTTTCCGGCCGTCACCCCTACTTCATTTTTAATCACTCTGATCTTGATATACTTTGGCACACATATTGTCGTATCTTGATTCTTTCATAGAGAGAAGTTTAAAGTAAGTCATAAATGAACCAAGCACATTGCTAGTCTACAAAATCTTCAGGTTCAGGGGTGGGAGAGGTGGAGAGAAAACCCAAATTCAGTTATTGGAGCTCATGTAAGTTCACAACAGTCTGTAACTCCAGCTCAGGAGGTTTTGGTGGCCTTTTCTGGACTCTGTGGACACCTGCACATATGTTACATGGATGCATATACATATAAATAAAAAATTTAAGCCTTCATGTCTAAACAAATTTTAAATAGGGGGTAAAAAGTGTATATATTTCAGTGACATTAAGAGAGGAATCTAAGTTGGATGGTGAACATTGTGGAAGTCTCACTGTCTACACGAAATGGCGACTGAATGTGATCAGATCTCACAGGGAGACAGCTTAGAGCTTGCCGGCTGCCTTTATCTCTGTTCTGAGTCACTGCTCTGTATTCCGATCCTGGCCTCCGTCTTGATTGGCATCCAATTTCTCCTGCTCCCTCCTGCCTCCATTCACCAAGGAAATTCACTCAGATTGTAAGAGGGTCAAAATGTAAGTTGTCTTCTAAGTCCCCTTCAAATAACTGCTTGATTCTTGGATTTAAATGAAGGAAGTCTGAGCTTTGTTCTGAACTGAGTGTAACTGAAGGGGTAAAGGTGAAGGGCCCCCTACTCTCTAGCCCCAAGTCAGGTGCCCCAACTCTGCTGGGCTCACCCTGGCCTGTGTAGCATTCTCTCCTTTCCTCAGGTTCTGTCACAAACAATCGGATTCCAGGGAGACTGGAGGGGGTCTGTTAATCATGGTTAAGATAAAGAGGCCCTGACAGACAGGGCCTTGCTCATTTCCCTCAATGTCATGAGAGCTGAAGAGAGGACAGAACATTGGGTAATGGAACACATCTTTCTCCAGAGAGATCGCCTCCCCAGCTACACAATGCTTCACATCTATACTAGCTCAAGGCCAACCTCATCGTTAGCTACAGATATACTGTTTCTTGCCTTCCCATTCTAGGCACAATAATACAGGTGTAAGCTATTCTGGGGCTACTCTGCATTCTTCACAGGCAGCTTTATGCCCTCAGTGTTCTGGAAACAAAATCTCCCCTCAGGTCACCACTGTGCCTCCAAAGGGTGGTGTTCTTTCTCAGAATCTAAATAGGATCTCACTTAAGAACAAGCCATGAAGTTCTTCACATTGAGATGTCTGCATGGTGTCACTGAGACTTAGGTCTATCACTTTGATAGGTCTGAGCATTTGCTTCCATGGTGATCCATTTTTTTCTTTTGTTTAGACATTGAACTTCATTGAATGAAACACTGGGAGACTGTTTTCCATGAAACACTTGTCTCATAATGGGAGAGTAAGAAGTCCCAGAAGAATAGTCTGCAGCTCCCCTCTGCCTTTGCTGTATTTCCTGCCCTCATCTTACCTCAGTTCCTTGGGGTACAGGACATAGCTGGGCCGTCCTACGGTGGTGGCTCTCCTCTCATTGTATTTCCCTTATCGTACATGTTCAGAGGATCAGCCTGCACCATATATGAGAGTGGGAGTGGGGCGATTTGTCGTCACCCACCTCAAGGGTGCCACCGAGAGCCTCTGTTTTGGTTGTGGGACACCTGAAGTAGGTGTCCCTGTAGAAATCATTTCCTCTTCACCTTGGCTGGCACATCAGTCTGACCCATTGCAGTATCTTAGAGCACAGCATGGATCCTGCTGTATTCTCAGTGGTTACATGGTCAATTAGGGACACGAGGAATGCCTACTAGTGTTATGTATGGAGGGAGACACTGGAAAGGGACAGAGGCAAATGCAGAGGCTATTTTTGCTCATTCAATAAATTTCACTCAGTCTACAATGGGGCTTAAACCACAGCTTTATTGTTCTTCTGAATAAGTAGACAGGAGATGGTCTCAGTGCTGGGACGGGAAGAGGGAAGAGCACTTCACAGTCCTCCAGCGCTCCCACCCCAGTGTGTCTAGGCCTTAAGTACCATGGTTACCATGACATCACTCAAAGAACCTTCCAGGCAGGTCCCATGCTCAGGGCACAGGGTGACTGTGATATTAAAAGTAGCATTTGTTGCTCTTTATGCTCAAAGGAAATCAAGGTGAACTTGAATTCATTAGAAACAGGCTGAAAGCTCATTTGCATGAGCAGAGTGGGGGCTTCACTCAGCTCAGACCCAGGGCTCCTCCTGAGCCCATTTGTTCTTAATTAAGAGTGATCCTAGGGGACAGGAAAGAGTTCAGAATGGCATCCTCAGCCCACACCAGAACTCCAGTTTTCACTTCGGCCTTATCCTCAAAGCCTCATGCTCAGCCCTTAAAGCAAAAAGAGGACTCAGGGAAAGCACACAAAAAATACAGTAAAAAAAAAGCTACTTAAATGCTTTTATACACAGATGAATAATGCACACATCCCTAGCATTTATTATCTGTGATGTATCTACTTAATATTAATAATCTGCAAAGGAAAATAGCACCATCTTTTTAAGTGATGTAGTTTGCCTGTGAAATTTTATGCTACCATCTCTTCTTACCTTGGCCCACCTTGCTAAGAGTTTGTTATCTTTTTCAATTTAATTTTGTGAATAACACAGCATTTCCAAAAGGAAAGCAAATATCCTGTCTAGGGCCAGACACACTCATTCCCTTCAGCCACCATCAAATATGTCTGGGGATCCACCATGTTCCATCTTTTTGTTCTTAATTTGCAGCTCCTGGCTCCATGGTTGATGTACACGGTGTCATTGGCTTCAATGGCTACCATTTGGTCCCCAGAGATGGTTTATTACAAGGCCAGGAGCCCATCTAAAGTACTTGAATTGTTTTCTAAATTCTCTCTCCAGTGAACACAGTCGTTAAAGACTTGTGTGAAGAATAAACACTTTTATAATGTGGCTGTGTCAAATTCTCAGGATAATGTTGTTATTGATTTAGTAATAGCTGGCAAATAATGACCACATTGGCTCTTCCCCACTTCTGTTTTCTTCCTGTGTAAAACCTTTGTTGAGCAACCACAGCCAAGGTAATAATGGCTGATAGTCTATTAAAATTCAGCCTTCCTTGAGGCCAGAGAAAGGCTTTTGTGGGACCTCAGACAAAGATCCCTGCTGCCTTGCTTGCTGGTTCCAGTGGGAACCTCTTTTATCTCAGATTCTGGTACTAGATGAGTTTTACTGCAGCAGTGCAGGGGACACAAACAACTTTAGTGGCTCTCACTGGACACATCTTGAGGTGCAGAGCAATTGACAGCATGTGTTTCAACGCCAACTTGATGCAATTTCACATGCACAGCCCCACGTGGAGCAGATCTACTCTCTAAGACATGGGGTTGAGCTTTGGCTTGATTTATTTATGTCTTGAATTCTCTGTACATAGTTTAAATTTTATTTTGAGATTAAACTCTTGCCAATATTGCCCATAGAGAACCAGTTACAGTGTCTTAGATGTTCACTGTGAAATGGGGTGGGAAGGAGAAACTCTGGGGGGAAATGTGGAGGGACTTGAACAAGCAGAAGGCACACACTGGTGTTGACTCTAAGCCCTCGTGGCTCACAAGGCAGTCAGCTCATGTTTTGTCTGAAGATGGTGCTGTGAGCAGAATAGCCTGGAGTTACAGTCAGTGAGAGTAGCAAAGCAAGTCCTCTCTGTTTGATCCAGAACCTTCTCTTCTATGTGGCCACTGCCGTATTCTGGGCATCTCAGTAGTAGTCTTTCACTGCTGTTCTTCCCAGCATGGCCAAGGCTCTGAACAGTATAAGGAGTGGGGAAGTATAGAGTCCCTGACCTCAGTGGAATAAGGCAGCAGTCATGTGGTATGCAGGTAAGAACAGACAGGATCCTGTAAGGACAGAGGACTGAGAGACCCACTGAGAGACCCAAGAGATGGAAGTCACATCCTTAAGACAGGCTGTGCATTGATAGAGGGCAAAGGTCGAGCTTGGAAAAAGACACAAATCCATGGTGAATTAAATGCATAGATATGTGGTAGGTTGCCCCTGCCCCCGCTGCTATGGCAGAACGTGATGATGAAAGCACCCATGGGTTGTTTCACCAGGGAGACTTCACCCACTTGGAAGATGCCTGATGTGTAAGTTGTCCGTGGTCCCTTCAACTCAGTTCCCCTCCATCCTCAGATGGAAGATGCTGGTACATAGAGGTTCATAGGAGCATGCTGTGATGTGTTTATAAAAAGATAAAGAGATATACGTGATATATGTTTTATGCGTGTGTGTGTGTGTGTGTGTGTGTGTGTGTGTGTGTGTGTGTGTGTGTTAGGGCGGTGTGAGGGTAGGGTGTGCCTCAGCTGGCCCATGCCCAGGCATTCCTTCCCCCCCGCCCCCGAGGGACCAGTCACACCACAGTATAGTATAGAATAGAGTATTCAGGGCATGGGAGGGGAGTTAAAAGGGTAGTAGAGGCAGAGAAAGGCAGAGAGAGGGAGAGAGTAGAGAAGTAGAAAAGTAGAGAGTAGAGAAGTGGAGGCCAGCCATAACCATGTGGAGAGAGGGGGGAAGGAATGGGGAGGGGGCAAGAGTCAAGGCAAGAGAGCAAGAGCAAGAGAAGCAAGAGAGAGAGGAGGGGGCAAGCAGCCCCTTTTATAGTGGGCCGGGCCCACCTGGCTGTTGCCAGGTAACTGTGGGGAGGAACATGCCTGGCTGTTGCCAGGTAACTGTGGGGTGGAGTTTAGACAGGATGCTAACATGCTGAGCTACAGCAGAGCCCCACTCCCACAGTGGACACCTCCTTAATCCAGGCACCATGGCCTGGGTAGAATGGCCACTTACACAGGAGAACCCCTCCCCATATGGGATGACCCTCCCATGTGGGATGACCCTTCCCTAGGTAGGATTGCTCTCTACCCTCCCTAGGTGGAACGATACCTTTCCAAGTAGGATGCTCAGCCTCCTCAAGGGGAATGAAGGTCCTCCAATGGGGTGGTTCAGCCCTCTACGGTATGTCTCCACACCATGTGGGATGATCCTCTGAATGTGGGGAAACCCTTCCCATGTGGGATGACCCTCTCCAGGTGAGGTGACTTTCCCATATGGTATTGCCCTCCCTCTCCAGATAGGGTGGTTCCAGGAGAGGGCTTTGTGCCCTTCTGCTTATCAGAGCACCTGGATAAGGGAAGAGGAGTGTTTCTTCTGGTCCCCCCAGCCGCACTTGCACACTTCCTCACATAAAATTGGGAAAACTTTAGAAGAGGCCTTGCATAGCAAGCCAGCCCAGTTATCTCCCTGATGTGAAGGAAGCTCCAGTGTTATCCTATGCTACAGGTACTCTGTGTCCTTCCTTCTGGTGTGTGTGGAAGGTGGGTGTGTACTATGTCTTTGGCTGGCTCCTTCCCTTCTGGGCACACATTGTGTAAAGTAGAAAGTGTCATGTATCACTTACTCTTTACATTGCTGTGACCGAGTACCTGACAAGCATCTTAAGGCAGGAAGAGTTCATTCTGGCCCGCAGCTGGAGATCTCAGTCCATCATAGCCAGAACACATGATGGCAGGAGCAGTGCACAGATGTGGCAGTGTAGGAGGGGGCAGGGCTGCTCACTTCTGAGTGGATCAGGAAGCAGAGATGTGAATGCTGACAGTCTAATGACATATTCCTTTTCCCCTCCTTATTTGGTATGAAACGTCAGGCTATGGAATGGTATCTCCCACACTCAGGTTAGGCCTTCATGCCTCAGTTAGACCTCTCTGGCAACTCCCTCAGCCTGAGAGCTATGTTTCTTAGGGGATTTCTATTCCAATCTCTCCAACTCTCTTATTGATGCCCTGCATCACTCATGGTGGGGGGGGGTTGCCCTCTTTACTCAGGGGCCAATTCAAATGAGAAATTTCCTCCCAGATGTGAGCCAGAGATGTTGCTGGTCAGCTGTGTGTCCTGAAACCCAGGCAAGTTCACATATCAACTTATCCCCCAAGATCATAAAGACTAGCTAAAATCTAACAGGAGGGAGCTGGTGCCTGCCTCTCCACAAGTGACTACTCAGGCTTTCTCAAGACACATATATAGAAGAAGGGGAAGAAGCAGAGCAGGAAGCTCTGTGATGACCCTAATTCCACTTCTGTGTTTGTTGTGGAGAGAAAAGCAACCTGTTGTACCAGGCATCATCAATCGTGTCCTTAGCAGGAGAAACTAAAGGTTGCATGGGCTTAGAAAATGAGTTGCTGAAGACCCAAGGAGCATAGAGATGGTTGATGGGGAAGTGAGGAGTGTGTGTCTCTGTGTGTGTACCTCATGTGTGTGAATGTGTGTGTGCCTGTGTGTCTCTGTATGTATATCTTGTGTGTGTGTGTGTGTATCTGTGCCTGTGTGTGCCTCTGTGTGTGTCTCCGTGTATGTATCTCGTGTGTGTGTGTGTGTGTGTGTGTGTGTGTGTGTGTGTGTGTGTGTGTGTGTGTTTGACACCAGTGAGGAAGAAGTCAAAACACACAGGTATCTTAGGATGTGTTTTATTGTATTGACAAAGATGGCTAACTGAAGTTGTCAGAAAACACCTTTCTCAACTCTGTGAGGTTTGTATTTACTTCTGGTAGGAGGTTATAGCTGCTCTCACCAGACTCAACAGACAGAAATATGCTCTGCTGTTTGGTTTGCATGTGGGTGATGATGTGGTCTGGCCTAAGAGTCAGAGCTTGACCATTCTCCTATTCTTCCAATGAGAGGAACCTTCAGTGGCTGCAGACTCCAGATACAGGTCCTCAGTTCTGGGTGTTGATCCCCAGGCTTCATTTAATCCTCTCCCGTCTGAGAATGGGCTTGTAGAGAGTCTGCAGTACACTGTCCGGTCCTGCCATGAGGAGTTTCGGGAAGGCTTACCCTAAGTACCCATGCCCCCTCCTCTGCTGTTGATGCAGAGTCCTGGTTCCAACTTAGCTGTGTGCACTGAAACAAGCAGAACTGAAACCTCCTGGAACAGGCTCTGAGTCTTTTTCCTTCATCCCCTCCCCCATTTCCTCCCTTCTTCTCCTCTTCATCTTCATTTTCCTCCTCATCTTTCTCCTCTTCTTTCTCCTGCTCCTCCTCATCTGTCCTTTTCCTTCCTCCCTTCTAATTCTCCATCCTGTCTCTCCTCTTCTTCCCCTTCCTTGCACCTGCATTTCACAAATAGTGATAAGAGCATGTTTTCCCACAACCCTTTGCGCCTCACAAGCTCATGGGGCTTTGCTTCTGTTTTTTGCTTTCTATTTGAAGCCTTTTCTTCAATTGTAGACATAGAAGAGACTACTCTCTTGTAAAATATTTTGCATTTTTAAAAAAAATACTCCAAAATGGAGTAAATAATGACAAAAGATGTACCTCTGTTAGAAAGAAATGTAGACAGCTCTTGGGAATCAGAGCTTTTGTAGCCTCTTGCCTGTAGCAATTCCTGGTTGAGTTGTGCTTTCCAGCACTCACCTGTGAACACCCTTGGCCATGGGAGGAAGTTATGGCAGCATTTCACATCATTCCCTTCTCAGCTGTAAAAGATCTCTTTTTTGAAAAAGTATGGGCTAGGTGAAAAGGAATCATGGGAATGAATATAGTGTTTATAGCTTGAATTAAAAGACCAAGCCTGGCACACAGCACAGCTATCAATCAATACAGAGTGCGTGTTGTCAGCAGCTTGATTCAGAGTTGGGTGAGGTAGATGTCTCTGTGTGGAGTGTCATCAGCATCAGAGCCACTTTTCTGTGTATTACTTTTCTCATCCCCCACAAATCATGTTGCAGGAGATTGATGGTAATTGAATAAATTGCTGTGTGTACTTTAAGCTGGGCTTGTTGCAGGCAGAACAGATTTATTAGATGATCAGTTTGATTTTTTTCTCATGCCTGTGCTCCTGGAGCATTGCTCTTCAAACAAAGGCAGAGCATCCTCCTCAGGGCTGAATGAGCAGGCTGTTGTCTGGAGGGTGCATGATGATGTCTGTCATCAGACAGTCACCGAGGAAACCACTGATGGCCTCTCTGGCTGAGAGTCTCTGGGATCTCTTTCTTTGGGTTTTTCCTGCCACAATACCATTCTGATATAACTTTGTTACCTGATTCTGACCATATAATTTCTGTCTCACAAATGGGGAGATAAACACATTCCCAGTGATGGGGACTTTGCTTGTACAGCCATCTTTGATCATCTCTGTTCCTTAGCAGATACTTGTAGAATGCTGTGTAAATGGGTATTTTGTAATGCTAGCATTTTTGAACTCTTACTTATGGTGCATGAACAGAAGTAAATCAGGGTTACACAATCCACCAAGATCACTTTATAGATGATGTACTTTGGCAGGACCTAGAAACCATGTAAGGCCAATGTCATCAGTCACAGACTGCCAGTAGCATTGTGGAAGGAGGGGTATCTTAAAATACAAAATCTATGTATCCTAGGATGCTGTGTTGATTACTTTCCTTGTCGTGGCAAAATACTGGACAAAAGCAACTTAAAGAAGGAAGAGAGAAAAAAGGAAGGTATATAAGGAGGGAGGGAGTGAGGGAGGAAAGGTTTCTTTTATCCCACAGTCCCAGGATACTGTCTGTCATGCCAGGATGCCATGGCAGCAGGAGCAAAAGGCAGTAGGACACACTACATCTGTAGTCAAGAATCAGAGACAATGGACTCTGGTGCTCATCTCACTTTCTCCTGGTCATTCATCGAGGAACCCCCAGCCTGTGAGATGCTGCCAATATTCAGGGTAGGTTTTTCCAGTTCAGTTAAACCCCTCTGGAAACATGCTCAAAGGCACACCGAGTCTCCTGGTGGTTCTCTATCCAGTCAAGTTTACAAAGATTAACAATCACAAAAGTTTTTAAACTGTAGTCTCTGGTGGCAACAACAGATGATCTATTGGGACTTAACATCCTGTGTTAGCTACATTGTCTGAGTAGTTTTTCTCTTACTGTTCTACATGATAAGGGGTATGAAACCATGAGAGCCTTGAGATGTAGCAAGGAATCTGTCATAAGGAAAAGAGCCGGATGAGTGAGCTCATGTGGGTGTGAGCAGATCAGCAAGGTCACCACATGGGAGAATTTGGAAGAAGCTAGAGAAAAGCATTGCCTTCACTGAAATCAGGGCTCCGTGCCTGTGTTCATGTGGCTTAACAGGACACCCTTCTTCCAGCAGTGTTGACCTATGCAATGACCTTTCTCCTATCAGCTGTCATGACAAATGAGCCCAAGTCCACTATAGTGATGAACATGACTGCCCTTTCTAGAAAAGAATGGCTTCAAGCCGCTTAGCACATTCAGTGCATTAATCTCTGGTGCATTTGCTCTGTTTTATTGTGTCGACTGTGACACAGTAGACAGCCATGAAATTAATGGATCAGGTTGTGTTTAACTTAGAAAAATAAAATGCAATCAAGACTGTACCCAGAGCATGTTTGCTAGTACAGTAAGCGGTTGTATTTTCCAAGTTTGTCACAGATAATGTGGTGTTTGTTCATGTGTTTGTGTCTAAGAGGCATTTACTGCATTGCAATATAAAATACATTTCTTTATTTAAATGTATTTATTCTTTGAGTATTACAGACATGTACACAATGGATGTTGATCATACCCACCCCTCACGCCCTCCTCCTCCTCTTCATAGACCATATCACCTCAACTTCATCTCCTCTTCTTTTTCTTTTTTCTTTTTTTTTTTTTTTAACTCACTGAATCCAGTTAGTGATGCCCTTATGTGCATGGGTGCAGTATGAGCAATTTAGCAGGGGCCACACCCCTGAAGAAAACTGGCTTTCCCTTCACCAATAATGATCAGCCACAGCTCCTCAGGTAGGGATGGGACCTCATGAGCACTTCTCTATCCTTGCTCCAATGTTGACTGGCTTGGATAGACTACAAAATGTATTTCTCATAGCATACTGCAGGCACAGAGTTTGAAAGCCTGTGAACCTTGGAGAGGAAGTAGATACTGATACTAAAGACCCAGGAAAGGCCAGTCTTCTGAAACATCCCTTGGCAGACTCCTGGGAAATTAGATGTCAGGCTCTGGAATGTTCTATGTTCCTGTTTGTGTATGCCTCCAGCCTTGGACCACATTGTTTGGGGTTGATCAGATGTTTTACCCTAAGAATACTATCCACATGATAGTTTTGATGTTGAATATAGTGAGCAAGTGAAGTCAACCATGTAGATACTACTCGCTTATGTGAGCAAACCCAGGGACAGTCCTGGTCAGAGAGGATTAGGTAAGCTTCCTTGGTTGTTAGAGGATGAATTTTGCCATGAGACTTTACTAGCATTCATCAACTTCCCACTTGTTCACTTAGACTACCTCGTGTGCATTTTCTTTTTCCAGTATCCCTTTGTGTTAAGGCATCACAGATACAAGTATGACCTAGGGAAGTCATCTTTTATGACCTCTGTGAATCTGGGGAACCACCAAGACAGGGTTTCAGGACTACAGCATAGGTGCCAAAACAGGAATTGAAGACTGGAGAAGGCTTTAGGGACAGAGATACAAAAAGGGACCCTGAGATCTAATTAGAACATGAAGCTCTAGGCTGGATGAGGATCTACATGAAATGAAGTATTTTGTGGCCATGGAGGAGGAATATCATGCTTTACTATCTACATCAGCAGTGATCTTTGGATACTATTTGTTCAATCATCATAGGCAAATATAACTAGGTTAGGACTAAGGGAACTAAATATTTTAATAATCTGCAAGTTCCCATCTGGAGCCAACGCATGAATGTGGAACAAAATTATAAAGGTATATTAATTTTGCATTGCTATAATGAAATACTCAGGCTGCGTAGCTTATAAAGAAAAAAAGGTTATTTGGCTCATGGTTCTGGGGGTACAGGGATGTAATATCCACTGGATCGCTCTGGTGAAGACCTCCCAGAGGAAGTGACTTCAGTGGTGGAATTGTGTGTGTAGTGGAGAGACTGAATGGTAAGATGAGAAGCTGAACAATTCAGGAGTCAGGTCTGCAATAGCAACTACATCAGTTTCTTCCTATACAGCATCCCAATGACCTAACCACCTCCCACTGAGTCCCACCCCTTAAGCATTACCACTACCTTTCACATGCTGAGGACTGAGCTTCCTGTGCACAAACCCCTGGGAGACACATCTATATCCAAACCTTTGCACAAAGGATCTTCCAGCTTCCCGACATCATTGTCCTGCCTTCTGACTACTTATTTTAGTGGTATTTCATCTTATAAATTATTTTTAGTTTTGATATGTTATAAACAAGTGAGATACGTCTTCAGAGTCCATGCAAAGGACAAGCAATATAAAATCAGAATCCAGGGTCCTCAGTGGGAGCTTGGCAGAGGCTCGCCTGCTCAAGCTGCTTCTCAGCAAGGATTCTTCTCCTGTTTCCCTGTGTGGTTTGGGAAAATAACACAAAAGAGATTAGTCATTAAAGCTTTGAAATTTAATTATGATGAGGGAGTTCTAAAGGAAATTAAACATAGCATGATTACTTTTGAAAAATATAAATTCAATAGAGAATATTGGCGAATAATTCTTTCCATAGTGCTAGCTCATGCTTCCTGCCATCAGGGGGTAAGAAAGAATTTTGAGAGCCATTATTAACTAATAAAGGTTTCTCAATTTTCATGTCACTTCTGTTTCTGAATATTTTTGCATATTAGTAATCTCCTTGGATCTCCAAGTCTTACTGATTAGGACAACCTGTTTGAAAACTAGAATTCTGCATATCTTCTGCTTTGAAGGGAGGCTTTTCATGGTAGGCTTGTGGCTGGTAAGGGGTTGAGGTGGGAAGACAAGATATGAATGGCTGATCCTAGCCACACCTTCCTATACAAGCTGGGGTAGCCATGAGATTCCATAGTAAAGATGTGGTCATCTCTAAGGATGGTGGTCCCTGAAGGCGACCGATAGTTCTTCACTCTTCTAAATCACTCCAGCTGACAAAGGTCTCTCTCTCAAAAGCTGTGACATTCCATGCTGTCTGTGATAGATCACCTGTCTTGTGCATACTGGGCTTTTCTTCTCCTATTGTGCAAACACTCCAGGCTTCGATGACTAAATTTTGGCTCATACCACAGTGTGATTCAAGAAGACAACATCCTTCATCCTTTTTACATTGCCCAGTCGCTCTTTCTTGGGTCCCCTTACCTGCCTTTCTCCATGGACACATTGCACTTGCCTGTGAGTTTAACAGCTATCTCATGATCCTTTATACCCAATGGCCTTTGGTCTATGAATCTGATTCAGTTTCCATACGTCCCTTACTCCTGGCAGTTAAATCTCTCCTAGTGCCAGCTTCTCACTGGAAAATCTGCACATCTTTACAGAATTCTGTCTCTTCACCACTTGTTAACACCAAGACTGCAAGTAAGTTTAAGCGTAGGGTCCTTTGGAAAGTTTGGTCTCTTCTGGGGCACACAGACTTCCCTCCTCAGCCTCCAGCTGCCCTGTGGGGAAATGCCCTCTCCAAAACCCCTCTGGAAACCATTGTTCTTGGTGCCATCTTGCCAGCAGGAACTATCTCAGGGTATCTGAATGTCCTTATGCCAGGGGACATACAAAATAACCAAAGCCCTTGCCTGTATTCTGCAGTATCTCCAAGGGTGATTGATCTGGTAGGCACTCCAACTGCCCACTGCTGCTTTCAGCACTGGCCACAATAGGATTTTCCTAGTTCAAATCCTGTTTGTGGAACTTCGGGGCCATCACACACACACGCACACGCACACATGCACATGTACATTCGCACATGCATGCACGCACATGCACACTCTCACACACAAACACATGCATGTACACAAGGATGTGCACATGCACACAGACATGTACACGCACACTCACACATACACACACACTCACACACGTATGCACACTCAGCCTTACATGAATGTGTCGCTGTGAGCCATCTTCTCATTCTCCCCCTGGGAAGGATACAGTTCCTTCTTCATATCTCAGAGATGGCATGTATATGTACGTCTGTATGATTGTGTGTGTGTGTGTGTGTGTGTAATGGAAATAGGAAAACCCTAACCTTGAATTCTGGGCTTCTCCATTTCTGACATTTTTTTGATTTATCCCCCAACGAGAGCTCATCCTTCCCCACAGGCTCTGCCTCCCTCCTCTCATCTCCTATATAAACATGAAATGACTTCCCAAGGGGAGCAAGGGGCTCATGGTTTCTGAAAAAAAAGAAACAACTCCCACTTACCTGTACTAATGTCTAGCCAAGACTGGCTGCTCCCAGCATGTCTGTGAATAAATTGGGGTATTTGAAGCGAAATTCACGGCCTGCAGATGTCACAGATATTTTCATATTATAATGATAACTTCAAAGCACTTGAAATTGAATTTATTCTTGTGGTTGGTTTGAGATCTTAGTGGTGTTCAGCCATACGCATCTTATGGCTTTGGAGTATAGGCAGATGCTCAGGCCACTGTGATGATCTGTCCTGGACAGTCCCAAGCCCCCCACAGTCACCAAGCACAGAGCTTCAAGCACTCAGTCAGACACTAGGTTCCACTCAAAGCCTTTGGTGGGTGGAGAGTTCCTGGGGAGTCAGTCACACAAATGGGCAGTCCTCATTATTTCCTGTCTTTACCAATGAACTCTATACTAACAATCCAAATGAAACACCAGAACTGGATATCCATCTTGGCAGCCTGTATTCTTGTCAACGGCAGCCCATAGTCAAACATTATTAATATAGCTAAGACAAACAGCCCCTGCTCTGATACTTTAAAAAAAAACCACACACATTTTAGCTTTGCTCTGTTTTTTGTGACATTATTAATAAAAACAATTGCATTTTATTTTGTAGATTTATGACCATGTTTCCAAATAATACACTTTCTCTGTCATCTGACACATTTTAGTAGTTAACACATTAGAAGAGAATCTTCTGAGAGAGAAAGGCTTTGACACAGTATCCTGAGAGTTCATTGCTCGCTCTCTCTCTCTCTCTCTCTCTCTCTCTCTCTCTCTCTCTCTCCTCTGAAGGAAAGAGTGTTGAATATTTTTCTAAACAACTATCTTTCTCATCTCCTCCTACTTGTAGGGCATCAACATAGCTCCCTGTTCTTATCATATGCTGTATCTTCTCCTGTTACATCTTACCTCCTGTGCATCTTCTCCTGTTACATCTTACCTCCTGTGCATCTTCTCCTGTTATATCTTACCTCCTTTGCATCTTCTCCTGTTACATCTTACCTCCTGTGCATCTTCTCCTGTTACATCTTACTTCCTGTGCATCTTCTCCTGTAACATCTTACCTCCTGTGCATCTTCTCCTGTTACATCTTACCTCCTGTGCATCTTCTCCTGTAACATCTTACCTCCTGTGCATCTTCTCCTGTTATATCTTACCTCCTTTGCATCTTCTCCTGTTACATCTTACCTCCTTTCCCATTGCATGCAGCATGTTCTTGTCCTATGCATTGTTCCTGAGTCCCAGGCACCAACACCATCCATCACCATTAGCCTATGTGTCTCCTATGCTCAGGATCTCCCTTCATTATTTAGTGATTCTATTAAATCGTTATTCCTAAGAACCTTCAAGGAATGGAGACACACTTTGGGGTTCTTTCTTTGGAGCCCCTCATCTCTCATATTAACTGTTGTACTGTGGAATTTTTCAAAATAGGTAAATGTCCGCCATCCTTCCCTTTATCTCTAGAACACATGGATACCTGAGAGTTGTTTTCTTTTTAAAGTGTTCTCTCTGCCATTCCCCTCCCCCCTATTTTGTCCCTCTGCACTGGGATTCACTGAAAGGAATGTCTTGCATTCTGACCCAGTGTTCTTGCCTCTATTATGAAGAAGATCAAACCTAATCCACTCAAGGCCTCTTAGGAAACCAGTATTCTTATTTAAATTTAGTCTGCTTTTTCTTTGGCTGCCCTCTTAGCCTTTACTGCCAGACTCTAAGTCTTTCCAGAGGAGGCCTAGCCTTGTGCTTCCGCCTGTACCATCTCATGGGTCTTTGATACAGTTATGTTTAAGTCCCTTGAATTCTTTTACACACTAACCAACAGTTGCTTGGATTCCTCACTTGATGAGTTTCTAGCAAAGAAACACCCATTTGTGCTCACAGATCTGTTTGTTTGTTTTGTCTTTGGAAACTCCACTGGACTTGCTGTGAGCTGGAGGTACTGGCACATAGCCCTCTTCTTGATTGGTGGCCATTCCTATGCAAACAAAAGCAAACACCCTTTCTGATGAGCAGTCACTTCTTAACCCCTCTCTGAACATGTTTCTGATCCCCCTTTGCTATGTGAATGGAATTGGTAAGCATGAGGTCATTTGTGAACATGGTTGTAGAGACACAAACAGGACAGCACTGCCCTGGTGATGTGGGTGAAGAGTTCCTGATGACTGTGGAACACGAGCCCTGTGATTCTGATCCTGGGATTTGTGCCTGTATCAAATTATGGTTTTGTAAGTAGTCAAACAATGCAGGTTTTCTCCTCTACCTGTTGTCAAGATGAATGGGTTTCTTCCCCCAGATTTCACAGTCCATTATTTTTCCCTAAAGCCTGAGATTTATGTAGACATTATCTCTGATAGCAAGGAAAGGGTTCTGTAACTCATGGTGGCTTCCACAGAGCTGGAAGCGTGGAAGATTCTCCTGTGCTCTGAAAAGGTGCTCTCCAAGAAGCCAAGTTCAGATGCAGCCTTCCAGATCGCTCTCCAGGGTCCTGAATTTATTTATTTGCCATTTTCTCTGAGTTAGCTCTCCCCATATCCACATCCAGCTCCTTAGTTGTTTTTGTTTCGTGTTTGTTTTTGTTTTGTTTTTCATTTTTCAATTTGTAAGAAGGAAATCCAATCCCGGCTCAATAGGGCTTGTTTTAAATAATCCAAGAATATCCTCACCTCCCATGGAGACCTCATGCTCCCCCACCTCCTCCTGCCTCTAGCCTGCTCTGTAGCCCACCCACCCAGTGGATACAAAAAGGCTTCAAACAATATAACCTCCTCTGAGCTATAAGTTGTGTGCTCATGAGCCCAACTGTATAATTCATTCACAGAACATCATGATGAAATATTAAGGCCATGATCAGCCCTCCTCATTTTCTGGACATCTGATTGTTCAATAAATAAAAAGGCAGATTTGACTCATATAATGAGTTAATTTTAATACTTCCCAAAGCATGAAAAGACTTATAAGCAGGCAGTCTTCGTTTTGGTAAGAATCAATCTACCAGGCTGTCTGTCTTACTGCCCATGCGACCAGCTTGACGTGATGTGACCTGGAGGAAGGGAGGCTCTTAGGCAGTTGGGGCTCTTGCTGAGCGAGCAAGACTGCATTTCTGAGCTCCTACAGCACCCCCAAGTGGTAGCATTCAGCACAAAGTTGCTCCTTGTCTGGGGCTTCCAGGTGACTCCTGTGGCTTTATTTCTTCTGCTCATGTTTGGTTGCTTTTCACAGATGACTGAATTCATCAGAGGGACGTCAACCTGAGAGAGCAGAGTGTGCAGTGGATTTGGCTTGTAATGAAGGAGATGCTATCCCAAGGGAGGCTGCTGGTGGAGTTGGGACAGGAAGAAGCATGGGGAAAGGAGAGCAAAGAGAGGAAACTGTGACTGTGAGAGGTGGATTTATGTCTCTCCTGCCTCATACTCTTTATATGGGTAAATGCAAAAGACAAACAACACATAGGTACGGTCCAGCAGCCATGAAAGCAAAGCTTGCAGGACATAGGCTTGAATCCTATAACCCAACTTCCCTAACATTCTTTTGTAACACCAGACTATCTGGAGGGTCTTTGAAAGACAGATTATGCATGGTGACTCTATTTTGTGGCTTGGCCCCTTATGACAACAGTCAAGGTCAACAAATATGAAATAAGGGGCAAAATTCACATTCAAAGCAAAAGACGCTAAACATCTCCTCCCATATGCAATTCTAAAATGAAGTGCTGCTAAGGAAATAATCAAAACACATAGATGTGTTGAGAATAGCTTCTTCCCAGATACATTGGATGTGATAGTTTATGCATATCCACCCAAGCTAGGAGTTTTTCCATTGTTTGGATACTCATTCAGTTAACAGATGTTTGAAGGCCTGCCTGCTGTTCGCTGGCAGGACGTTTCAAGACTGCTGTCTTCTTGTGGCTCTCAGCAGTCTTAACATAACATATGTGTCCAATCTTTAGACACTGAAGCATGAAAACTGTGACCTACAAATATACTGGACCACATGCATAGCTATGCCAGGACTTGTGTTCATGAGCCATAGGTTATCCCCGATTATACTGCATTTCAAATTAGATTTTATGATAATATGTCAAGGCTTATATAATAGAAGCCTCTTTAAGGGCAAAAGACTTATATGTCTGAAAAGTCTGGAGTGCTGGCAAGTGTAAGAGTTTTATTTTTTACATATTTTATTAACTGCTTGTGGAATTTCGTTCTTGCACACAATGTATTTTGATAATATGCACTACCTTAACTCCTCCCAGATCCTTCTACTTCTTCTAACGCCAAGTCTGTGGAACAGTGGACTGTGCCAGGAAACTTGGTAAGGTTGGGCAAGTTCAGAGTCCCCAGCACCCAGGCATCGACCTGAGCCAGTAAGCGACTCCCTGCTCCCTACCAGATTCCTGGTCTGGAACATATGCCATGCTTCCCACATAGGAAATGTGACCGCAGGGCATGTAGCCCAGAACAGAGTTCTCCATACTAATGAGGTAGCTAGAAGCCCTGAGAGTTTAGATAATAAGCTTCCCTTTCCAGACATTCCTTCCTGCAAAAGGTATTTAATCTCTGGTCCACTCTGAGAAGGTGGCATGCACCCATTTTACATATCGAACAATTAATAAACAGTTTGGAACCAAGGACTGTCTCTTTCACCAGGAACTGCCATGGGGAGCATGGAGAAAGCCTTCCCTACAGAGCTGAGTTACCAAAGCCTCCCACAGAAGGTCCCTCTGTGCTCCCAGATAATTACCGATAAGTTAAGGGTTTTTGCAGATTAGCTAAGCTGGAGAGTCCCCCCCCCCCCAAGTCCTGAGCTTGCCTCAGCCCACAGGCATCTTCTGTTCTAGGCTCTTCTGTAACTTCCAGCTGTGTCTGGATGTACAGTAGTCTGAGAACTACTGTCCCTGTCCCTGTTGCAGGCCAGTGGACTCCCAACTCTGTTCCCAACTTCCTGTGACCCAGTGGTATCTGGGCGTCCAGGATTTTGAGACCCCCCAGCCCTGGGCTCCTCATCATGGGGCCTGTGGACTCCCTACCCCTCGTTCCCAACTCCATAAGTCTCCAGTGGTGACTAGATGTCTGGGAACCCCAGCTTCAGCCTCTCACATCATAGGCTGCATTTCCCTATCCCCTGAGTGGTGTGCCGGCACTTCCCTTGAGGTAAGCATCCGACAGCGTCAGGACAGAACACAAAGCCACACATGACTTCTATTTTCATAGAATCCACTGATTCTCATTTGTGCTTCATAATACTCCTGGGTGCAGAGCCATTCACCGGAACACTGGTTCTCAAGCTTCCTAATCCTATGACCTTTTAATACTTTGGTGACCACCAACCATAAAATAGTTTCATTGCTACTCCATAACTGTAATTTTGCTACTGTTATGAATCATTATGTAAATATCTATATGCAGATGGTCTTGGATAACCCCTGTGACAAGAATCACTTAACCTCCAAAGGTTCTTGACCCACAGGTTGAGAACTGCCACACTAGAACTTGGTTGGAGTGACTTAAATAAGAACTGTCCTGCATAGTCTTGAGCATCTGCACACTTGGCCTGCAGCTGTTTGGGGCGTTTTAGGTGTGTGGCCACTGGAGGAAGTAAATCACTGAGGATGGATGGATGGGCTCTGAGAGCTGAGAGCACCCACCTCTCTTGTCCTTTCTCTACTTTATGCTTCTCTCCCAGGGTGAGCGCTTGGCTTCCTGTTCCTTCTGCCACGCCTGCTTCTTTTGCATGCGTACCTCCCTTCCATAATGGGCACCTATCACTCTGGAGTGACCATAAGACCATTCGTGGTGTTTTAGCTCAGCCATAGGCAGGTAACTGATACAATGGCCAGCCTACCAGGGGTCCCACCCTTAAAGAAAACTGACCCCTCCCTACAAAAATGCCATCAACTGTTCATAGCTCCTAAATTGCAGGTAGAGGCACATGAACTCTTCTGCCCTTCGTGCTAGAATGCTGGCTCCACCTCATGCAGATCTACCGCAGAGCATTTGTGAATTCCTGGCTTCAGTGCTCCTGTCATGTCTGGAAGTCACTGTTTTACTCAGGTTCTCCAGGCCTCTGGCTCCTACAGTCTTTTCACTCCTTCCTCTGTGCTCCCTGAGCCTGTGCATGGGAGGGGGGTAGTAAATATGTCTCAATTGTGGCTAAGCACTCTATAGATTATTCTCTAGACACTGAGCAGTTGTGAGTTCCTGCATTAACTGTCAATCACTGCACAAAGATATTTCTCTGATGAGATCTGAGAGTTGCTATGATTCCTGAGTACTGACAGAAGTGGTTAAGGCCATGGTACTCTTCTCTAGTCATGTGGCCCCAGCCCCTCCCTCATACTCTGCCCTTTCCAGGGCTGGCGCTCCTCTGTGCATCAGCCCCATGCCAGCAGACCCCCAAACTGGTTCCCATCCCTTAGAATATGCAAGAGGCTTTCACCACTAAAAGCCATGTTCTTCCACATGCTTCCATTGAGGGAATGTACATAAACCAAGAGAGGGTCCTCATTTGGAAGAGGGGCATTTTCCCCAAAATTAAGGAGACTGGCATCTTAAATTCAGAGAAAAAAAAAATTGTCTTGGAAGACTAACTACATGTGACCGTAGTATTTTCTGGAGGTTTGGGTATGTTCCACCCTTGCCCCTTCCCTTATGTAAAAAAGCTGAAGATCTCAAGTGGATGACACTGGTAAGGCCTTCCATTCTTACCACCCTCCATGGTCTGAATGAGGGAACTCAGGCCTGAGCCATGCCTACAATGAGCAAAGAGTTCAGATGATAGAGCCTGTCTGAAGTCTCAGATCCAGAATCTCTGTGCAGGGTGGGGAAGGCCCTGGCTTCAGGTCAGCAACCTCCAGCTTTAGGTTCGCATGGCTGCAAACATGTGTCTCTTCCTCTTGTGGCCACAAGGAGGCTGCAGTGCTCTGAGAATCACATCTTCACACAGTTATGTTCAGAGACCCAAACCCAGGAGGTGCTGGACTGAGTAGTGTGTATGAAAAAGAAACTAGCCCCTATTTTATTAGGAAAGAAAAACTGTTCGTAAACGCTGTCTAGAAAACACGTTCTCTTAAGTAAGAGGGCCAGTGTCTTAGTTAGGGTTTCGGTTGCTGTGAAGAGACACCATGTCCAAGATAACATAAAGGCAAACCTTTATTTGGCACTGGCTTACAGTTTCAGAGGTTTAGTCCATTATCATGGTGGCAAGCATGGCAACATCCAGGCTGACTTGGTGCTGGAGAAGGAGCTAAGAGTTCTACATCCTGATCTGAAAGCAGCAGAAGGAGACTGGATTCCTCAATGCGTGGAGCTTGAGCATAGGAGACCTCAAAGCCTATACCCACAGTGACACACTTCTTACAACAAGGCCACATCTACTCCATCAAGGCCACACCTCCTAATAGTGCCACTTTGCATGAATCAAGCATTAAAATACATAAATCTATGGAGACCAAACCTATTCAAACCACCACAGGCATCTACCTTAACTTGAGAATAGACATTCTGCTTGGTGAACAGACGGGAAAGCACACACGTGGCAGGTGGATAGCTATCAGTATCAAGTGATGATGGTGTGAGCCATGTTCAGTTATTTGGAAAGCAAAACTAAAAGGTTAGGTTTTCATCAAAGTAGCCATCCAAAGGTTTCCCTACAGCTTTCCAGTACATTCTGCACACTACAAATCTAGGGCCAACAAATCATAAATGCTATCTTTCTAAAACCTGTCCAATCTGAAAAACTAGGTCTGATAAATACCAGAAAGAGGGCATTCTTATGAACCAAAATTTGAAGAATCTGTGATAGGGAGAGGGCAGCCAAAGGTTTCTCCAGGCCTCCTCCTTTGGAGGGTACAGAGTAGAATTGAATTGAGCATGGCGATGAATGTGCTTTTCTCCAAGGCTGAGGAAAATGGGCTGCAGGGTGAGCTCAGCAGGAAAGAGCACCTGCTGATCTTTCAGAGCCCCTGGTTCATGTCCCAGTGCCCACATCACAGTGCTCATGGCTCTTTAAAACTCCAGTTTCAAGTGTCTGGCACAATCTTCTAATCATTATGGTCATATACATTCATGCATGTGAGTGTGTGTGTGTGTGTGTGTGTGTGTGTGTGTGTGTGTGTATGCACACAGGTACACACAATACTTAAAAAGTAATCAAAGATAGCAATGTCAGGTAGCAGAACATGGGTGGCTTCCTGTGAGCCTCTTCTGGTAGCCACACAAGTTAATTCTAGACATTTTATCAGGCTACTTTCATTCAGAATAGAAACCAAGGCTGGGTGTGGCTTGTTCCTTGGATGCTCTGCACATCTGAGATACCATGATCATAAGTGGCTGTGTGTCCTCTGTGGAGAACTCCCTGTAGGTCCTTCTGTGTTTTAGAGTACTTACGACTTCTGTGTTCTATTCTATGCTGTATCTTGAATGTGATAAGTTTATGTTACAGAGATAAATTGCCTATTTAAGAAAGATGCTTAATGACTTGACTGTCTGTACTGGGAACCCCAGCACCCCCTGATGTCACCCCCACTCATCTCCATCTCATTTGGAGTTGAACCTGGCTGAATGGTATCAGAGTCCTGAAAGGCAGCTGTAGATATGACTTCATTCTGCCATAGCTTTACCCCAAGAAGGCTAGAACACTTCAAAGCCCGTGGCAAGCATTAATTTACCCAACTTTCCTCCACAGAGATGAAAAGGGCTCTGTAGAAATGATGCAATTTGAGTATTGTTGGATTATAAAGCAATGTAATGGCAGTGATTGTGGGTAGATGCTGAGGGAACTGAGGTAATAGGGCTATCAGGAGCTTGAATCAAGAGGCAGGAACAAATCGGGCCCACCTTATCCTATTGTGGTGGAGAGTGGATCCACCTGTTGCCCTCTGTAAGTGAGTAAAAGAGCTGTTCACACTGCAGCTTACATGACTAATGGATTTATTTAGCCAACAGGCAATTTCTGTTTACCTGTCAAGCAAAATATAAATATAAGTCATTGTAAGGGGAATTACTTTTTTTTGCGTTTCAAAAGACTATGATTTGAAATGCAATTAGCAGTAAAGACAAATCAGTTTTAGCCTTTATGAGGAGGAAAGTGTTGAGCAGTGGGTGGAGTAGAATGGATAGGGTTACAGTCTACGGGATTGAATTACCCACAAAAAATGGGCAGCTTCATTTCGCTGTTATTGTTCCTAATAGAATCTGTTTTCATTAACGAGAAGCCGTCAGCTCTCCTGACAGGCACACCTGCGTATGCATGAGCCAGGCTATGCACTGACAGGCTTTGCTTTTACTCATGAGGATGTGGCCACATGAAGCATACCTGTGTTTCACTCCCAACTCATGGATATGAGTATTTATATGGAGGTACTGGGAGCCACCTCTGTCCACACAATGCACCTGAAATTCTAGGGAGTCCACTGAGCTACCTCAGACGGCACCAGCCCATTCTTCAACCTGCAGGTATGCCATGGGAATTTGGAGTGGATCTTAATTGATGGTGAAAAATGTAATAACATGGATTTTATAATGAACATTTTAATGGACTTTTATGGAGCAGGTTCAGGAAAATTAAGTTCATAGAAGTCGGTTTTTAACTTAAATATGTTTATTACATTTATTGGTTTTTAATTAAAGACGGGTTTTCTTTATTGAATTAACTAAACAGCAAGGCCACAGCAGAGGAGCTGAGGGCTTCTTAATGGAATCAATGTTTGAAAGTAAAACTTCTCCCCTTTTCAGTTCTGTTGCACTCTCTGCCAAGTTGTATGCATTTTGGCAGAATGGGAAGGCTCTTTGTTTTTAAAGCACAGTGGCAAAATGTCCCTTGAGAAAGGCATCAAGAGAAATGGATTCTTCCCTTTCACTCCAGGTCAACTCAAGGACAGATAGCATCTAGACATGCCCTTCATTCTAGCATGATTTGAATGAGCTTCTGAACTAACACCACATCAAGGAGAAAGAGCTCTTCTTTTTTAGATTCTTAAAAGTTCCTCCCCCTGGGCTGGATAGATGGGCCAGTGAGTGAAGGTACTTGCTGCTCAGTCTGATGACCTGAGTTCAATCCATGAGACCCACACAGTGGAAGGAGAGAACTGACTCCTGCAAGTTGTCATCTGGCCTCCATAGGCATGCACACATATACACTAAATAAATATAATCCTTACTGGACACTCTAAAAATATAGGTCTGTTCTTGGGAATACAGGGTAGTACTCTAGTATTCTAGGGTAGCACTTCTCATCCTTGGGTGGGCACTAGGTTTTCACAGAGGGCCGTTTCAGCACAGATCTCAAGCTGTCAGTCCCAGCTCTTTGTTTGGATGGGTCTAGAATGAGTATAACCCTAGCACCTGTAGAATGGGTACAACCCTAGCATCTGTAGAATGGGTACAACCCTGGCATCAGTAGAATGGGTACAACCCTAGCATCTGTAGAATGGGTATAACCCTAGCATCAGTAGAATGGGTACAACCCTAGCATCTGTAGAATGGGTATAACCCTAGCATCAGTAGAATGGGTATAACCCTAGCATCTGTATTCCTAACATGTCCCCAGTCCACAATCCTCAGTGGGTTGAAAATGGTGTCTAATGACCACACTGTAAAAAGTCAGGCTTTGTAAAGAACACACCTGCAATCTGAGAGTTTCTGGCAGTCATGTCCTGATAAAGCTACCCTCTGATAAGACCAGCAGTGTGTAGCTGTAAACAAATGGAGAAACTGCATCTCTCCATTTTTTAGGGAAGTCTGAAAGTCTACTCATGAATAGCATTCATCTGATGGAGGCCTGTTGTCTGGTCTTCATGGCCACAGGTTTGGTTTAGTTCATCATTTCTACTTCACAATACAGCACAAGCAGCACATAGTAGGCATTCAGGTACTTTCTGATAAAGGACATGAAATGCTTGTAGTGTTACTAGGAATGCCTTTTCAATGCACAGATTGGAGTTTTGTTTGTTTGTTTGTTTGTGGTGTTTTGTTTTGTTTTGTTTTTTAGTTAGCTATCAATCATGGCATGTTGTGTAACAAATTACCCCTGAATACAGCTGATTATACAAGAAGTTATCTAAGTCTTGGTTTTATGCTAATGAACTGGAGTTCTGCCGATCCACACTAGGCACAGCTAGATGCCTTTTCTCTGGGCTTCCCAACTGCGTGGCATGACCACAGCCTAGGAATTAGGTCCAGGTCCAAGTGGCAGCAGCTAACAGGAGGCAAGTGGCCTTATGGTGAAAAGGTCAGCCTCTGCCTGCAGCATGCTCATTCATGCATTTCAGTCATATAGCCCGTCCCAAGGTCATCGGGTCAGGCAAAGGTCATAGCTCTAAAACTCTTGTGGGTGAGAGAATATCTGCTAAATAATATCCCAGTCTGTCATGCTTTTGAGTATGGAAATGGTGGCTTGCCTCAAAGATGAATCATAAGGCTAGAAATAAATGGCTGACAATTAGAGTCCTGTGTATCCAACTTTGCTGAAGTCTCTTACTGACCAATGCCCTCCTCTCCAAAAATGAGCAATTGAAGAAAGTATCACTCAACTGCAAAAAGAAGTGACAATGGGAGGTTAAAACTTAACTGATTTTATAGCAAGTTTTTGTTGAGTTAAAATAGTGTTTCCTTTAAAAATATTGATATTTATGTTGAATAGTTGAGAAATAATTAGATGTCCTACTTTGCCTTTGAGATCTTTCTGAGTGCAGAATTTACCAACTCCTTTGTGTGATTGTGGATGTGCACTGTGCAGTCCCTGCTTGAAATCTGTGCAGAGCCTGCAGCCCAGCGCATCCTCAGTAGTCATCTTGCAAAAGCAGGCCAACAATATAGCAGAAGGAGGGTTGGTGATTTGGAGTTAAGAGTGTGCTTCTCCTGTGTGTTTTAACATTGAATCTTGTGGATATGCAGATATTTGTTTCATTTATCCTGTATATAGAAGGTCAAAGTGCTGTTATCTGAATGTACAGATGCCTAATGCCTCAGGAAAGAAGCTCCTTCAGAGTGTGCTACAGTGACCATTTTATATCTCCAGTATTAGTGATCAGAAAGGGTAAGAGTCTTTTGAGGTTCCTTTGTTGTCAATTTAAAACATCTGTAGCATCTGCTGGATTGGGTGATGTCTCATGCTTGTTTATAAGCCTGTTCCAGTCTACACAGTGAACAGTGTACACAGACACAATCAGAAGGTACAACAGAGAAGAGAGAACAGGCAGGCATTGGTTTGAAACAGTAACAATTGCAATTCTTGACAAGAAATAGCCCACAAATAAGCCAACACATTTCATCCATTCACCACAGTGCAGCTTAAACCTCACATCTGCCCTTCTAAGCAGAAAAGTTTGTCCCAATCTTTTCCCTGGTTGTTTAAGAGTTTTATAGTTTAATGTTTTTATTACACCTGTTTCTCTCTCTCTCTCTCTCTCTCTCTCTCTCTCTCTCTCTCTCTCTCTCTCTCTCTCTCTGTGTGTTTGTGTGTGTGTTCCATAACACACTTGTGGCGGTCAGAGCACAACCTGTAAGAATCAGTTCCATCATACTGTGTGGGATGTGTAATACGCCCGTGTACCTGCTGAGCCATCTCAACTGTCCTGGAGTTTTTATTTCACAAACTAGATGGTCAAAGCCAAGTTGAGCAAGGGTGCTCCGGCCTGTTTCCTTCTAAGACACTAAGATCCAGTCAAAAGCCCCCTGGCTTTATTTTCCCTCACAACACCTCATTCCTATGTTGCTGGGGAGGAGTTTTCAGAGGCCAGACTTGATTAATTACGTGTCATAAGCAGTAAGTTCATCATTCTCTAAATCCCCATTACCTCACTCACAGTACAGTGCTAACCTGCTTAGTCTTGCCCAGGGGACTCTGCAGTGTCACAGTCTCTAATGTACTGTGTAGTTTGTGTGCCCATGTTTAGGGGAAAACTGGATCTGCAGGTACCTTGCCACAAATTGATGGCTTCACAGTCCCTTAAAATGGCCCTGTGTGGCCAAGCTCTCCACTTCCCTGTGTGCCTCCATCAAAGTGCATCAAGGGATGCTTTGCACACACATAGCTCCTCCCAGCTCCTTTAGCTCCTCCCAGCTCCTTTAGCTCCTCCCAGCTCCTTTAGCTCCTCCCAGCTCCTTTAGCTCCTCCCAGCTCCTTGACCTCTATTTCTTTCAAGTTATCCTGACCAGACTCTGTCTCCTCCCCCTCTCTCATCTTCTCCGTTTCTCTGGATAGAAAATTTTACTTTAATTCATTCCCTGATTATAAGTTCTTATGAATTTTGTTTTATGATATGTGTAAATAGGAATAATCTATATTTTCAGAGTAACTTAATTTGAATTTTAAACTTTGATCAAAGTTGAATATTTATAGATTCACCAGAGAAAATAAGTCTTGAATGTCAACACACACACCCTTTCTATCAACTTACTGAATCAATCATTAAATAAATGATTCAATCTGGGGACTAGAGACATGGCTCACCTGTTAAGCACACATAACACCCTTAAGGAAGACCTGGGTTGGGGTTCAAGCACCCATATCAGGAAGCTCACAACTGCCTGTAAGTCTAGCTGGAGATCTGACACCTCCAGTCTCTGAAGGCATCTCATTCATGTGGACATCCTCATGCAGAAACACATAATTACAAAAAAAATTAAATAGCTCTTTAAAACTCTATCATTAATTCACAATGGTCAACAGGCACATAGATATAAAGTTTTGGACATTGTAGCCTATATGATTTCTACATTTTGCATAAGTGTATTAATATTATATACCAAGTATTGCTCCTTATATAAACCTGTACACGTGTCCTTCTTGTGTAAGACGGAAGACACAAGGGACACCCACTGTAGTAATGTCAGAATCCTTGGCTGCAATGAGCATGAACCCCTGCAAGGCAAGGCTTGCCCTTCCAAGAGTCTAGCAGAGCAACCTTCCTTGTGAAGGGCTGGGAGCCAGGATTTCCTGGATGGCACTTTTAGTTTAACTCCTTATAATTATTCAGTGGTTAAAGAGAATGGGACATGGTGGGCTAAGCTCCCCACCCCAGGCTTTAGTGGTGCTCTACTGAACAAGTCCTGCAGTGGCTGGAATGCAGTCCCAATCTCTTCCTATTTCTTCAAAAAGGGAAATATCTCTCATGTGCTTTAGTAGCTGTTTATTCTCAGTGGACCCAACAGCTGCGGAGCACAGGGTGGGCTGACAAAATTCTGTGGAAAATGAGCCTCCACATTGAGAGTTTGAGAGAGAAAGTCTGGAAGGAATGGTAGGCAGTTACAGCAGAAACCAAAGCTTAACTGGGATAACACAACTTCCTCCACCCTGAGGACTCTGTAGGGCACTCCCTGGGCTCCGGTCCTCTGCCAGCCAGGCCTTCTGAGTTGCTGCCTCTCCTATGTTTTTAAAATTCTCAATATTACCCGGGAAGCTGGAGAGGCTCATGGAGCACCACTGGGTGGTGGGTGAAGTCAAATGGACTCTGGGCAGGTGCTAGAATTCCTGTGAGTCTCTCCAAAGTCCCAACCCATGGTGGTGCTGGTGCACGGAATGATAACTTATCCCAGCTCAGTCGCTGTGGTCTGGATCAGGGGACAAAGGGCTACACATGGAGGAGGAGGAGCAGCCAAAAGCTAGTAGTGGCCAGAGGCCCAAGAAAAATAAGGGTTCTGGAAGCCCACAGGGAGTAATCTAGGAAGCAAGTAGGGGCTACGTCAGACATGGCCTCAACTAACAGACAGAATTTGCGCATCTCTCCACACGGGGGCACTTGAGCACGCTTGAATGCACCAAAATGAGTTTGTTATTGGAAGCCCTGTGTGCTGCACAGCGTTTGGTGTCAAAGCGCCCCTCTCACTGCATCTCAATGCCAAAATGGGGTGGAGCAAGGTTTAGAAAGGTTGCTGACCTCCAAGCGATTTAACGTTTCCCTGTATTTACACAAAGACAGGCAGGCTGGAGCCAGATGTACCCTGGAAAGACGATGCTCCTTGTTCCTGAGGCTTGAACTAGGCCTGACCAGGAGTTCTGTCGCCTGTTCTAGACTTGCCCTTCCCTTCTTCAGAATATCAAAAGAAAATGGGTCCTTTTTTTTTTTTTTTTTTAATCCTAAGTGATGAAAGGAAGGTGGGTCAGGGAACAAATGCTTTCCTGCTCCTTCCTACCCCTTACATGTCTTCCTTCTTTTCCATGGCTCCTCCTATGCCCTTCAACTACATTCCTACCCCAGGCTCTCCAGGGTCTTTGGCAAAGTTAACCAAAGCCCCAAAGCCAGAAACATTACTAGATGGAAATACCTGCCAGGCACTGGGAGGCAGCTGCATACTGCAACCCAAAGCAGATGCCATGGGAGCCATGACCCAGAAGCCCCTGGACACCAAGATTAGGTTTCTTTGCTCAGCTCTGGCCTCTTGTGGTGCTGTCCTCTCTCACTGGGACACACGGCCTCCCGCCGAACTGTGAGTGCCCCAGCCCTGAACCCCCATCCACAACCCAACTGATGTCCCTAGAGAGTCTTCCCGCATGGCAGGCATCCACCTCCAGCTCCCTGGGACTGGAACTCCCCAGGTGCCATTGCCACAGCGGGAGCTGGGAACCCTGTTGAGAAGGGAAAGGAGGAGCTGCAAGGGGCCCAGGCAGGGACCAGAAGATGAGCTGGTATCTAGATAGTGCCAAATAATGGGGCCTAGACATGTCCCCTCCCTTGGTGTCTTGCCTTCCTTCCATCTCTTCCGTGAGGCCGAACGTGGCCCTGGCGAGGACTTTAAAAAAAAAAAAAAAAAATCAAAGCAGAAAGAGAAAGCGATCACTCCGACCCCTGGCTTCCGCGCCGCCAGGGAGGGGGCGGAGAAGCTGAGCCAGGCAGAGTCGCTCAGCACCTAGGCGACTCGACTCGCGAGTGGCGCGGGCGGCCGGGCTCGCCTTTCTTCTTTCCCCACCGCCTCCTTCCCCCCCTTCTCTCTTTTCTGCTAGAGGGGGTGGGGAGAGGAAAGAGAGACAGAGAGAAAGGAAATTTTTTTCCGAAGCATCCTAACCAGTGAGCCAGCGCACGGCGGCCCATGGCTTCGCTGTACCAAAGGTTCACCGGCAAGATCAACACCTCGCGCTCCTTCCCGGCGCCCCCGGAGGCCAGTCGCCTTCTGGGTTGCCAGGGGCCGGAGGAGGACGCCGGCTCGAAGCCCCTCGGGCCGCAGGCGCAGGCGGTGGCGCCCCGGGAGCGCGGCGGTGCTGGTGGCCGGCCCCGGTTCCAGTACCAGGCACGGAGCGACTGTGACGAGGAGGACGTAAGAGCATCGTGGTGGGTGGGTGGCGGTGGTGGGAGCATCGGTGGGATGCACGGGCCTGGCGACTCCTAAGGGTCTCTGGGTCCCCTGCGCCTCTCTTTGCAATCCCTCCTACTGTGCAGGAGCGTGCTCAGACACTCTCCTTGGCTCCTGATCTCAGTCATCATAGTCCGGAGCAGGTCTTTGCGGTGTGGCCAGGAGTTGGTAGCTGGAGCAGGAAGGGTTTTGGAGCTGCGCCTGCTGGGATGTGGACTCTGCTTGGAATTCGCTAGATGTGTGGATGTCTGTTTGTAACCGCAGCCTGCTGTGGTTCTCGAGGAGGGAATTCGATGTGTGTATGCTTGGAGTTGTGTTTTAGGTTTATTTTCTGGCTTTATGGCTCAGAGAACAGCTAGTTCAGGCTGCTTTTCTCTTCCTACCACTTGTCATGGCAACTATCCAACTGAGGTGGCCCTCCTCTCCTCTCCACTCTGCCCTCTTTTCACTGTCCCTAGACACCTTCTTTCTACACCCAAGGATTAGACCTATGGTGATCTTAAAAAAAAAAAAAAAAAGTCCTAGCTTTAGATTCCTGGCTCTAACCCGGGCCCAATACAACTCTCACCACGCCTGTTATTTGGGACTGCAAGCCTGTGGTCCAGCAACTCTACTTGGACCGTGCTCCTTCCTTAAGAAGTTCTCAGAGAGGTCTCTTACTCTTAAGTCTGGAAGTCTGCACTTCAAAAACTGAATTTGCACAGCCACTTAGTAATCAAGGATTCTCTCAAGGTACCAGTGGTCACAGAAATGGGTCGAATGTCTTGTACTGATCCCTGCCAGCAGTTGGTGCCACTAGGACTTTCAGGGAGAGAGAGCTTTTCCTGAAACCTGTTCTCAGGGAAGGAAGGCAACTCCAAGGTGAGCCCTGAGGCAGGCAGGTCTGGTTTGGCTGCAGCAGCCCTTAGAGACAGCTGTGCAGTGTCTGCAGGGGTTACTGGGTTCCCTTTTCAGTGTGGTTCTGTAGAACCTGGGTCTTTACACAAGCCTCTTAGTCTCCTTCACCCTTGCAGAACAGGGAAGTCCATCACCCTGGAGGAAACACGAGGTGTGCCCATGAGACATGTAGGGTCTCACGTAGCAAGACTTCAGTGGTTAGTAATTTTTTTGGTCCAAGAGATGTGCATGGAGCAACAATGTTTCAGTGGGACTGGGGTCTCAATTGTCACCTCTTACAAACCCAGCGGGGCCATACTACTGTTAATTGTTGGTTTGGTGTTGTTTTATGATGACTTAGGGACTGCCACAGAGGTGACAGGAGTTGGTGGAAGGCTCACCCACAGTCGTGCATCACGCATCTTTTTCCTGGTCATTTCCAGATTCCCCTGGCTAGAAAAAGATACCACAGACTAATGTCCCTCACTCCAGTGGGTCAGTCTTGAGGAAAAGGGACAAATTATTGATATCTGGTTTAACGAACTAGAATTCTTTGAGGGTGGTATTGAGCAATAAATAATTCTGGCGGATTCTAATTACTTGGCATCCTGTGGATATAACTGGGTTGCAATGCAGGCAAGAAACACACACACACACACACACACACACACACACACACACACACACACACACACACACACACACACTGAAATCTGGCTTAAAAGCTTTGGATTATGGGTCTGGAATGAGTTTGCTTTGCTAAGCAGGCTCTAGATGTCGCTAGCAGAAAGGACAGACAGTGCTGGGAGCACCAGCTGGTCTCCGCCCATCTGGATTGGGTTGTTTTGTTTGTTTGTTAAGATCCTAGCTGAGAGCTGGCAGCTCTCTCTTTTCATTCTGATGCATAGCTAGGACTGCTTCTCAGGCAAGTCTGAGGTCAGCATCAGAGCAGGGGTATTGGATCAGTGTGACATCCACCATGAGAGTTCTGAAGGGTGCCTTCCTCCAACTCAGACACATCAAGTTCCAACACTGTGTTTGTGTCCTGCAAAAAACAGAAATGTGTGTGTGCTTGCAACCATGTACACAGGCATCGGGCAAGTGTGCTTAGTATTCTGTGATGTGTATGTTTTTTCCATTGTTCGGTTATAATAAACACATACCTTTTCCACAAAGTAGCAGTTGTGTGGGATAAAGAAGCAGAGGGGGTGGTGTTCATCGGGACCTTTATAGGTAGTACAACTGTCATGTGGAGGAGTCACAATAAATGAGTAGATTTGAGCTGCTCTTACTACAAAATCAGCAAAATGGCCGTGTAAGGTGGTGAGCATGTTTGTTTACATACTCACCAACCTTCTTACTTCCTATGTGTGCCTATAGCATCATGATATTTTCCTCCTATGTACTCAGGGAAGCATTAATTACATTTCAGATGTAGAGTTGAACTAATGACATAGAGCTAAATGTAGCCTCAATTTAAAAACTTCATTTTTAAAATTGGCAAAACATTTACCAGAAGACAGAAACACAAGTCAAACCATCTTTCTTCCAAGAACAGAGGCTACAGTTTGCTTGCAATTAAAGGTAACTGATAAGGTCCTTGTGTTTAAAGAACTGCTAGATATGTCAGGATTGCAGGTTCTCACGTTACACCTCTCTCTGTCTCTGTCTCTGTCTCTGTCTCTGTCTCTGTCTCTGTCTTCCTCCCTCCTTCCGTTCCTCCCTCTCTCTTTCTCTCTCTCTCAAAACCAGAAAGCAGATATGTGACTATTTTGGACCACTTTGCTTTGCTCAGGAACACACTTGGTTTGTGTGTTTGTGTGTGTGTGTGTGTGTGTGTGTGTGTGTGTGTGTGTGTGTGTGGCTTTTTCTCCAAGGGATCTTTAGGAATTTCTGTGCTCCCTCTGGAGCTGTCCAGGGTGCTGAACGCTCTCTTTCCATTAGCTCATAGAAAAATCTCCATCACTTGTGTTTGAGTGAGCAGTGTGAATACAAGACTGGTGACCTCATCCTGAATCTGTGTTCTGCCATTCAGGCACAGCTGTTGCAATATGCAGTGTCTTAGTTGTCTTTCTGTTGCTGAGATAAACACTGACCAAAACCACTTTGGGGAAGAAAGGGTTTGTTTAAGTTTACAACTCTCAGGTCATAATTCATTACTAAGGAAAGTCAGAGTAGGAACCTGGAGGCAGTAATTGAATCAGAAGGCATAGAGTAACACTTCTTACTGGCTTGCTTCTCATACTTTGTTCAGTCTTTTTTTTCTTATACACCCCAAGGCCACAACCAAAAGGTCACACCATCACTTTGGACTGGGTCCTTCTACATCAATCGTTAATCAAGAAAATGTCCCACAGAATAGCCTACAGCCCAACCTGTTGGACATATTTCATCAATTAGTGTTCTTTGTCCCAGATGACCTGAGCTTGTAGTGTCTAGTTGCCAAAAACATACAACCAAACAAACAAATTCAGCTTCCCTGTCCTGGTTATTTGATGCCGGTAAATGACATACCTTTAATATGCATTAGATTTTACATTATCTTGTCCTTAGACCCAGAAATGGAGAAGGAAAATAAACAATAGTATAGTCCATAAACATGTGCACAAACAAACATAAAGACTGGGAGAAGACTCCATGACTAAAGAGCTTGCCACACAAGCATGAAGACCTGAGTTCATATCCCATAGTAGAGTACCTGACTACAATCTCTGTGGTTCTATACAGGGATAGGAAGTGGAGGATCCCCAGAAGCTTGTGGGCCAGATATCCTGGTGCATGCCATGGCAAACAATAGGTGCTGCCTCAAATAAGGTGGAAAGAAAGGAATAACATCTGAGGCTATTCTGTAACCTCCAAAGAAACATTGGCATGCCCCTAATTTCTGTCTGTCTGTCTGTGTGTCTGTCTCTTACACACTCTTTTTAAAAAATAAGTAAAACAAACATGTCTTTGCATGATTGAGAAAAGATAACTTCCACAAAATTTAAGATACTCTACATAGACTAACCCAGATAAAATCTAATAAAATGTGCACAGAACACTCCTATACTAATATTAAGGGCCTAGTGATGAACAAAGAAATCACCCAAGTGCAGACACTATGACACTGTTTATAACCAATGACCTGTCACCTGTGTAGGCCCACGTGCAGCTTCTTTAGGTGGTATCATGGTTAATCACAATCACTAAGTTGATGGAATCTGGTATACCCTGGAAGACAGGCCACTGGGTATACCTTTGGAGTGTTATTTTAATTTTGGTTAGATTAGTTGAGTTAGGAAGACCTACCCACCATGGGCAGCTCCATTCCCTAGGTTAGGATCATAGAGTATATAAAAAGGAGAAAGTGAGATGAGCACCAGTCTTCCCCAATCTGAAACCTGAATGTGGATGCCATGTGATTATCTCAAACTCCAGTGGCTGTGACTTCTCTGCCACAATAGAGTGTACCCTGAAAATGTAACTGAAAATCAACCCCTTCCCCTTGCTGCTGAAAAGGTGTTCCATCACAGTGACAAGAAACTAAGATGATGGGACTGTCCTAGGATCTTTCATTTGTAATCAATTTCCTTGTAAATTTTACACTTATTTAAACAAAGTCAATTAGTTGGAACCCCCCTTTGAGACGCCATTAGCCAATTTTATTTAAAAATCATTGTGTAGAGTTAAAAGTAAGTTGACTCTAAAAAGCTGCTGAAAGTTGCTTTTAGTGAAATTTGGTGACTTTATGTTGGAATTAACTGTGACTCATTTTAAAATATCAGTGCTTGTCATGACTGTCCTTGAATGGTTCTGCCTGGTCTCTGCAATGGCTTTAGGGACCTTGCACACTGCCACTGTAGTTCTTCTGTTAGGGGCACATGGCTGTCTCTGTTTCCTTCATTCTTGGTGACTCAGATTTTCCTAATGATGTTAACATGCTGGCAGCCTGATTTTAAAACCACAAACCAGCCAAAGCTGAGATCCAATGACAACCACTACCTATGATGTCAGTCAACCCAACAGGTCCAGATTCTTCATCCTGCATGTCCTTTTAACCCCGAGTCCATCTTATTTTTCCTCTGCCTTGATTCTTCAGTGGTGTGACATCTTATGCCCTTGGGATGTCAGTTTCGTGACTGGCTTCTTAAGGAGCTTGGTGCCATAAAGGTGTCCATATATTCTGAAAAAAAATTTTTTTTACCAGTGTTAAGTGATGTTTTTGTTTTCCTAACCTTAATTTTAAAAAGACTAAACCTTTCTGCAGTCCCCTCTTTCCCAGGACCCCCTCATCATGACATTAGCAATGCCTAGGATACCTACTCCCAGAATGGGTACAGGGAAGAAGGGGGTCATTTGGAGCTGTGACCAAGGAAGCACCCAGTACCGCAGCATGCCTTAATCTCCACACCAGTGGTAGCTGCAGGGCAGATAGACTGTGGGGATGCTCACTGAGCCTAGCAGCTGCAGGGATGACTTATTACCTTCTGCAAACAACTAAATCTAAGGGGGAAGTCCAGAGTTTCACCCCCTGCCCTGACATGCTTTCTCCTTTCCCCTACAACTTCTCATATAAGGGTCTTGATACTTTTCCCATTTCTGTTCTCAACAGTCTTTTCCTCATCTGACTTGGTTGGAGATTTGCATTCTGAGCGTGGCTATAACATGACCTTGACATGACCTGCACACAGGATGACATAGGTGTGCTGTCCACCTCGTGATGAGATGTCAATGCCATCATGTGACTTTTCTTTTGTCTTGGTGCCATCCTAACTTCTAGAGGACAGCCACACTACTCTTCAGAGCTTGTGCTTTTCATGGCACTGTATGGATAACCCCTCCTTACTCCCCTCCTTTTCTTTTTTCCTACCCCCTCCACAGTCTCTCCCGCCCTCCATCTTCCTATCTCTTCCTGCCCCACTCTTCTGATCCCTTTCTGATTTCAGTCTTTGTCCTTTGGTAAATCCTTCCCTTCTCTTGCCCTTTAAAATTTGGGTATCTGGTCTTCAGTTCCTCCCCTTTCATGCTTTCTTCACCTTTGTGCAAAGGGAACATGGTGTGTCCTGTCCTGTGGCTCCAGCCAAAAGATTATGCAGACAGCTTTCTTACCCAGGATGCACTTCTCTGAAGATAATTTGCTTTTTTTTTTTTTTTTTTTTTTTTTAAAGTGGGCAATTCTAGAGTTGCAAGGGCTGTGGAATAACTGATTGCTCTACTAAGCTCTTTTAAGACATGTCAACAGCTTTGGAGATTATAACAAAATATCTGCATGAATAGGTCACTAATTCCAATTGAAATAGCATAAGCCCACAAAAGCCACATTCCCGTGTCCAGGTTTCTTTCTTGTAATAGAAGGTGAGCTTTGAAGCTCCCTTATCTCCCTGTCACACCATCTCATATCTCACGGCTGGACATAATATTTTAATAAATATATTTTAAAAATCTAAATATTATTTAAAATTTACTGTAGAATGTATTAACATCAGAAACACCAGTGCTTGGGTAAAGCAAATGGTCATTTAGCTTCACTAAAATTCTTTCAATAAAAATTGCCTGTACATAGGAAAGATATGCCCAAAGTTCTTCCCTCTGAGATCAGGGAATTCAGAGAATCAGGGAATGAGTGAAGGAAGGAGGGAGAATTAACACAGTACTGTGAAAAGCATGAGACCCAAACAGGAAGCTGAAAATGCTGCCGGAAAGTAGCACATTATTCTGCACAAAGGCGTAGAATGAGGAGATGCCAAACACAGCATGAAAACGGCCTTACCTTTACTGTGCCCCTTTGAGGTACAGGCAGCACCACCCCTGGCCCAGGTCACCTGCTTGGTTGGCTGAGCTGGGAGAAAAACAGAACAGGGAATCAGCCTTTGCACTCCACATTAACAACGTTAACAAGAGCAGGCGTCCTGGGTTGTTATTGGGTGGGTCAGTTGTTAACTGTGAACCACAGCAAACAAATTCTGACATGTTAACAAGCTTTTGCTCTTTAAAGCCAGAAGAAAAAAAGATGTTTTTGTGAAGCAGGAATGTGATCTCTTCCCAGGGGATGTGAGCTGTTGGCAGTGAGAGACTTTGAGGTGGGAATGAAAGCCAAATTTACATGGCAGGCTAATTTTTTTTTTTTTTAAATTGCTGCCAGCACATTTCTAAACTTTACATGGATCTATTACTTCTAGGTTAAGAAGACCTGGAGTATTAGAATTTCAGAATATTAGCTTTGTGTCTATAGTGTTGGCTCATTTTCTCACATGAGATGAACCTTCTTCAATCTTTATCACCAAGTGGGGAGGGTGCTTCCTAGGTGTTGGCCCTGGGGGTATTTTTTTTCCTTCTATGAAATAGGACAGTTTCATTTCTTACTCAAAGCTTTTTATCCTTTGCAGCCGGATTGATGAATGAGTTTAATTTTTGTGACAACTGGCAGGAGTTGCTGAGTGAGATGTACAGGCTGATTGTTCCCGACCCTGCTCCTTTTAATTACTCCGACGATAATAATTCATTAATCAAGTGCAGGAGAAGTGCTTTCCTCGATGTGTGATATTGATCCTCTCATGCAGTGTTGCCTATAAAAATAATAATCCTGTGATCCTTTTAAAATTAAACTCTGGTTAATAAATTGCGTGTTAGGGGCACAGCGGGACCTGCATGCCGTGTCATGGTTTTCTTCCATTTCAAGCGTATCGATTTGATTTTGTAGAGATGTAAAACACACATGCCCTTTCCCAGGAACAACTTCTACATTTTCCCTCAAAGTAGTCCAGCTCTTAACTTATTTGGGGTGGAATTTTTTTTAAATTGAAAGCTCTAGTTTTACAGATGACTGGATTACAGATGCAATCAGGTAAATGACAGCAAACAAATCATAGAGATTTCTGGACTCCTCTGCTCTTTTTTTTTTTTTTTTTTTCTCTTTTCTCTTTTCCGTATATGCCATGTCGTTAAGTTGGAAAATTAACTTAATTACATCAGCCAGTTAGAAATGGGACTGTAGAGACTGCTCAGTGGTTATGAGCATTTGTTGCTCTTTCTGAGGAGCTCACAACCACCTGTAACTCCTTCTCCAAAGGATCTGATGTCCTCTTCTGACTTCTACAAGCACACACACACACACACACACACACACACACACACACACACACACAGGAAAGCTAGAATTTTACAAGACCTGTGAGACCTAGGGAGTGGAGTCACAGGTGTGGAGAGATGCCTGGCCCCCAGACTTGCAAAGATTGATTGCTGGGGAGAACTCTCAGCAGGCCGTGGGGAAGATGGCTGGTGTAGAAAACTTACAACAGTATACAAAGGAGGAAAAATCCGTGTTTATAAATGGAAAGCCTCTCAGCTCTGAAAACAGCGTCTATCTCCAACAGAAGCATATAAACTTAGCCACTACTGCATGTGCCTACAAATTACCTAGAGATGTGTGGAAGTCAGAAAAGTCATCCTGGCTATAAGCCCAGTGAATATCACACACACACACACACACACACACACACACACACATTTAATTCAAATGAAACATAACATTTTTGAAGATGATCAAAGTCACTGTAAAAATCAATTTTTAATCTTCTGTAATAGTTAGATTTCATTTGAGCATCAGCATTTACCTTTTTGGAAGCCCCCTATCCCCTCCCCATCCCTACCTCTGTGAGGGAATTCCACCTCCCATCCACCCGCCCACCCGTCCCCCTATTCCCACCTTGACATTCCCCTTTACTGGGGCCTCTAACACCCTCAGGCCCAAGGGCCTCTCCTCTCTCCCTGATGGCATGGTCGTCCTCTGCCAGTTTTAATATAATGCTTTTTTTTTTTTTTTAAGTGAAATAAAGGGAATAGGTTTCTGTCCCAGCTGAGAATTGAGAAAGCTATTTTTTTCTGTCTCCTACTCTTCAGCATTGTGGGATGGTTAGTAGACAGAGCAAATGGAACAAGCACATCAGCTTTTAAACAGCAATGGCCTCCTCATTGTGTTACCCACAATATATACATCTAACCTTGTGTCTCCTCTCTTATATAACAATATATGTATCTAGATAGCCATTCTGCACAAAATACAGAATATATGCCTCTGATTTAAATACATAAGCCCCACATATGGCGGCTCTATATTATAGACATGACCTGTGGAAGAACAGACTTACGGTGACATTGAGAGGAGGGCAGGAGTGAGGAGGGGAGCGTGGCAAGCACCTAGAGTCAGAGACCCTTGCTGAGGGGAGAGGTCAGAAGGTGAGGTAGAAATGGGGGAGTTTGCTCCAGCTGCCTGAAGCCATGGGCATGGAAGAAAGCATAGCACCTCTGACAGAAGCCTCGAGAAACCAATGTCTGGTTTACTCCGTCTGTCTGTCTATCTATCTGAAGGCAGTGGTGTTGCAGTCAATGCTGCTCAGATAGGATCTGCACCTATTATGGGCAGCATGTTCATAGCCTCATCACAGTCTAGCTAGGCTGAGCAGACTGCAGCAGAGGACAAATGTCTTCTAGGTGGACAGACACCTTTACTTCTGGGCCCTGGTGGATTCAGTCATGGTGGAGTGGTGGATGCACAGAATTCTCTGAAAATTTAAAAATTTTGTGTATGGGTATTTTGCCCACATCTATATATGCATGCCAAATGCTTGCCTGGTATCAGAGGAGGTCAGAAAAGGCCATAGATCCTCTGGCACTGAGTTACAGACAGTTGTGAGCCACCATGTCGGTGCTGGGCATTGAACTCTGGTCCTCTATAGCAGCAGCCAAGGCTCTTAACTATTGATCCATCTTTCCTGCTACCTTTGTGAGTTTTGAGGGCAAGTACCTCCCTCCCTTTATCTCACAAGTTTTGTGGTTCTCTTATAAACTGATTTGGGTTGTTCACAGGAAGGCAGCAGAGATGGGGTACCTGAGCACACAGGCCACATCAGCTCCTTTCTCAGGGGAGAGTGTTTTGTTCAGTGGCAGGAGAGGAACAAAAAGACTCTAGCTCCCTGAAGGCAGGAGCCTGCGTGGAGTGTGTGGGAAGCTGGAGGATCACAGGGGCAAGACTGGGTCTCAGGTTGCTAAGAGTGCATAGCAGCCTCCTAAATATCTGGAAGGCTTCACTTAGGAATGGAGCCTCCAAGAGTCTTGAGTGGAGGTTGTATGGTCATCACAACAGAGAGCCTGAGCTAGGTCCTCAGGCTTGAAGGTTCTGGTATAGAAAAGTTCAATTACCTTGGCCAAGCACTTAGCATAGTTTCTTGTCTCCATGATACATGGATTTGGGCCAAGTCTGTTTTCAGTTTAGAAGGTGAAGGTTATGAGCTTCATCTAAACATTTCCCTTCAATGCAATCTTCTTCTCTGCTATTGCTGTGCCTGATAATGTTTAATTTCTACTCTGTATGTGGAAAGGGCATACAGGGCATCTCTTTCTTACTTCCAAAAATTTAGCTCTCCCAAAAGGATAGGAAATTCAACCCCAGCTCTTCCTCTTCACTAGCTGTCTATTAAAGGAAGGGATGCTGGGGAAGGCAGGGCACTGTTTCTATAGAAACCGAGCTGCTGGTACAGCAGGACCTCTGGCTTCTGTGTTGGGCAGCTGGACTTCCTGAATGCAAAATCACCCACATCCTTTCTCATCCTATCTTCCTGGCCTTGTTTTTCTGGTATCTATCAGCATGGTGCAGGAAGCAGCTTAGCAGATTCTTGAAGTGAACCCCCCTCCCCATGACCTCTCTAACCCTGCTGCCTCAGAGATTCATTGCACTATATCAGGGAAATCAGCATCTCACACTCTGGGCTTCTTACTGCAGGACTTCATCCCAGAGTCCCAGGATACTTGAGTGTCACTGCCAGGCCCCTCTGCACCAGCATCCCCTGCCTGATACTCAAGAAGCATGGCCATACTTAAATAGATAAAGTTTTCCATTCTGCTCAGGATGTACCTTTCCCTGTCCCAAGTCCAGTCCACAGCCTGCTTCCTTGGGTTGTGATCCTACTGCAGAAGCCGTGCATAAGTTACATTCACCTATCACAGGCAAAGCCACTTCATATAACTCAGAGCAGTGACCAGCAGCTGTGGTGTGGTCTGTCTTTTGATAACATCAGGCTCTGTGGCTTTCATTGTACCAAAAAAATGTTCCCATTGGTGTATCTACCAACCCCTTCACCCAGAAGCCCCTCCCTGCCAACACACACACACACACACACACACACACACACACACACACACACACACCCCTTTATCCACCTGCTCACTGCCACAAGCTCAGCTCAACTTTCCTGTAAGATCAGTTTCTCAAGAACCCAGTCCATCCTCTGTGGTTAGAATTAGAGTCCATCCCACATGCCACGCCCAGGACTCCCATTGCTGCTACCATTCGATCGATCTTCCCTTGTCAAACGGTTTCTCGATTTCTGATACATGCAAAATTATAAAAATTCTTGTGCCTCTTTTCATTTCTATTGTCCTTGATCAGAACCTTGGCTGAACTGGGAATAAGGATGTTGGGCTGTCTTGTTGTTAGGCACACACAGTCTCTGAAATTTCTCAAGTCTGTGAATGACTGAGTGATGGTTCCTTACCTGAGATGTCTATGGTCCCTTCCGTCTGAGCATGCCTCCACTATTTGACAGTTTGTTGTTGTTGATTATGGTTTCTTTTTAAATGTAATGTCGGGGATTTAATCCCCAGTCTCACCAGGCTAGTTCCACTGGTCACCATGTTAAAATTGGAAGCATTCCAAAGCAACATTTTTGAACTTTTCCTGTGGATTCTCCTCAGTGTCTGTGTGCAAGAGAATTCTCGTTTTGATTTCCTTGTTGTCGGGATAAGCGACAGTTCTTTCTGACTGCTCAGCCTGAGAACAGATAGGTAAGTGGTTATCAGGAGAACAGCAGTGTGGAGAGTAGAGACTGGAGACTAGAGATGGCCCAGCAGGTATGAGAAGTGCTGCCCATGTTAGCTGCTTCATAGCTGCCTGTAGCTCCAACTCCAGGGGATCAGACGCCTTCTTCTGGCCTCCATGGGCACAGCACTCATGTATACATACGTACACATAGACAATTATAATTTTTAAATCTTAAAAAAAGATAATAGCAAAATGTGTTTTGTAGGATCAGCACTTAGCATTTGTAAAGTCCTCTATTGTTTTAATAAATTGACAAGTATGAAGGTAGGACCATCAAAGGCAGCCTGGTTTCTGGTTGAGCTAAGATTTAAAACCCCAGCTGGGAATAACCATGCAAGGGACAACCATACAAGGCATGGTAGGTATTTTGCCATGTTCCTGGGCCCCAGTCTCCTGACATGATGCCACAGCTCTCCATAGGTCTGTGACCATCAGTCATGTAAGGACAACGTCCCAAGACCCTCCATGGGTAGAGGATGTGTGGTCACATAGCCTCAAGACATCCCCATTTTAATGAGGTACCTAGAGGCTTAGCCCATAAACTCCCCTTTCCAGCCACTCCTCCCTGAAAAAGGTACTTAACCTCAGGTCTGCCCTGAGAAAGTGTCCGCCTTGACAATAAACACCTTAAAACCATGCACTGTCTCTTTTCATTGGAATCCACTGTGGGGAGCAGTGGAACAGGCCTTCATCTAAAGAGTTGTGTCTAGTCTCCTGCAGAAGGCCTCTCAGAGCTCCCAGCCATGGTCTCTACCAAACCAAGCTAGCCAGCCACTGACAAGCTAAGGACTTATTCCCGGTGGGACTCAGCAGGGGTCCTCCCTGCCTTTCACCCCTCAGCCCTGGGCTAGATCTAGCCCGAGAGCCCCCATTGCACTCTCAGCTGTTTCACAGCATCTAGTGGTGCCTGGGATGCCCAAGAGCCTGAGAACCAGTCAGAGCTGTCTCTGTGCAGTCTCCAGGAACCCCCAGGCCGCGCTCTTCCACCCCTGGGGAGGTGTCCTGTGGATTCCCACAATCCGACACCCTCCTGGTGGTGCTGTGGAGTGAGCACAGTCAAACTTCCCATGTCTTCCCTCACCCAGAGGCCCGAGCCCTGGGGCAAACTCACACCACTTTAACCCAACATATGAATTCAATTAAAATATTCTTCAACCATTTTGCCAATTTTGTTGTTGTTAACAGAGAGTAGACGTAATATCTAAACATCCCAACAAGGACAGCAATTTCTGTAAGAACAGCAGGGCAGGGGTCACTTTAATCAGAACTCTGCATTACCTACCTCAATATAATTAAAAGAAAGAAAGAAAGAAAGAAAGAAAGAAAGAAAGAAAGAAAGAAAGAAAGAAAGAAAGAAAGAAAGAAAGAAACAAAGAAAGAAAAGACACACAGTTTTTCTTTTTATGATCACATCTTTATCTGGCAGGTAGGAAATCAAATGAGAGTATTTTGAATCCTGCATCATTAGATGAAAACTCAAATTCCCAGACCAAATGCAATGTTTCTGCCAGAGAAAAAAATGTTCTGGGTTTTATAATCTCTCTGAAATTGCCTGGGACTCTCTGGCTGTGCATAGCACCCATTTCTATGATAATGTAATCAGAGCAGTCATGTAGGATGGAGCTGGAGCAAGCAGCTCAGACCTTTAGCCTAGCTCTGTCCCTCAGCAGAAGAACTTGGACACCTGCCCCTCAGGCTATGTCAGGGCTGCAAGATAGCAAAATGTGTAGGACAGAGGTCGGCAGCTGCAGAGAGTGCTGAGGACAGTCTATCTCAGATTGGATGCTTGTATATCTACTCTCCCTGTAGTATGAAGTGCCACATCCCTGGAGGTGGAGCCAAGTCCTGCCTTGTGAAGTCACAACCTCTCAGGCAGTATGCTCAACAGGTAGCCAGAGACTTGTGGGCAAACCACATCCTTCCTGCAAAGATACATTACCCCTTGTGACAAATCCTAGAACTTTCCTAAGTGTCATGGTGCCCAGCCTCTTAAATTGTGAGACTCAGCACTGCTTTGAGGTCACTTGATTCAGTGTAGAGGTCATAAAAGTTGTGCCAACAGTACAGGATCTCTGAATGCATAACAACCAAGAGGCAATTCGAAGGCCAACATGTAATGTGCCAGAGGTGTTCCCAGCAACAGTGGCCTGTGTTGTGTCAGCTGATTTTACAGCAGCCTTCATTCTGAGCTGATTGTGTGTGATATATTTATATGAAGTGATGTTCTCAGAATTGATAATTATAAAATCAAAATATCAATCAACTCTGAAAAGTACTGAAGATGCTCTATGTCCCAAAGAACTAAATATTTAGCCAACATTTAATTATTTATATAAAGTAAACAAAGGACCCCATCCCATTAATATGCAAATTTACTTTCAGTGTTCATAAATGATGAAGTTACATGCATACCAGAGACTTCTGTGAAAATAAATTTCTTTATAACATATCATCAGTAAATGTTAGATTTGAATACCTATTTTATATGTCTGCATACCTGGGGTTGCATAAAAATTTCTTAGGGAAATAAAGGTTGTGAAAAGACAAAGTTTAGGAGGCCCACCTTAGTGCTTATGATTAAAGTTGCTGCAAACAGTTCACTCTCTGGTCACCGGGTTTCAGTTGCCAAGGGGTCTCAGAAGAGTAAAAAACAAAAGATGCGCAGAAATCCTCTTTCTGCTACTATCATATCAGGACTAGGAATGTGATCACTGGCAAAACTCTAATGCTCAGCAGCCAGTTCAAGTGCAGGCAAGACATTGTCTGTGCTGCATCTGAAAAGCCATTGCATGTCACCAGAGGTATTTCAAGATGGCTTTCTGGGCCCAAGAGATGACTTGAGATCCCTTGTGCATCCATAGGGCAGCCATGCAGCAGCAGAGATGTCAGGCACAAGGTCCACAGAGCTGTCCCTCTGCTGACCCTTCTGCATGTCCCTATGGGACCTAGTGATGACCTACATGGAGAGAAGGCCTCAAGGTGGTGTAGTGTGAGGGCAATTTCTGGCTGTCATTTCCAGCCTCTGGATATGGGCCACAGGCACATCTGGTGTAGGACAGACCAATGACCTTGAAAAGAGAAGGGTGGGATTTGATGGGTCCAGAAGTCGAGAAAGCAACAAAAGCTTGGTGAATAATTTGGTAAGGCCATCACAGAAGAAGCTCAGAGGACATAGATGGCTAAACACATCTTGCGAAGATACATGTGGGCATAGATGGCTTCCAGGGCTGATGGGATTGGCCACTGCTAGCATTCTTCCTGAGCTGTAGGGGAGGCCCAGCATGCCTGTGAGAACAGCTGTGTTCAGGGGCAGGTATAAGGCACGAAGTCTACTTCAACCAGCACCCAGCACAGATCCTGGGCTGTGGTTTGGGGTCGTGGCCCCTGGGGTTTCCAATGAGAGCAAGCAGGGGAGGGCAGGACACAGAGAACTGACAGAATGTTGCTCCCCCGAAGGAATTGTGCTCTTTAAATATTTTACTTGAATGTGCAATTTCCAATGAAGAAAGTGTTTGAGAATAGAATGAGCTCTGCTGGAGGAGCAGCCACTTATTCTATGAACTCTGAGATATCCAGCAGGCTCGTGTGATGAGATGTTCTCATTACAGCTCAGAAAGGCACTGCAAGGAGAAATAAACCAAGCCTGTACTCATACCACCAGGACTAGCCATTGTTTCTTGGTTGACTCAAAGGCCCTCGGAAACAGGACAGCACGTGGGACTGCCTGCTCCAGGCTCCAACCTCTTAGCTTGGATGCTGACTCTGCAGTACCTCCTGTTCGCGGGCTTCAGTGTTCTTCCTGGTGATACAGGAAGCAATGGCAGTATGATTCACCTCAGTTGACCGTGAAAGCTGGGTTGATATGTCTGAAAACCTTGGACCCTGTGCCACAGACTGAAACAGTACTGTTGTACCAGTCTCTTGATCAGAGCCAGTTGTTGCTTTGCTGCAAAGGGGCAGAAAACTGAGTGGCTGCTGATCAGAGCTGGCTTGGGGCTAGAAAAGCCACAAGTGCAGGTGGTTGGGTAGGTGCTGCCCATGTGACCATTCCCATGGGGAGACAGTCATAGGCCTCGAGGAAAGAAGGAAGAAATGAAAGTAGGCCATTTCCTCCACCTGCAACATGTTTCTCCTTCTCCATTACACAACAAGGAACAGAGGGTGTCCCCCAGCAATAACCAACTAGCATTCATTCTGTCCTTGTGACACAAAATGGGAGACTTTTAGCAGATGAAAAGCCATGCACAGACGGAAGTGAGGGATCAATTCTCAAGCCTGCAGGGGCATATGAACACTGTGGGGCAAGTGGAGAGGAGGACAAAGGTCACAGGGACAGAGTGCATGGACCCAATACAAACATGAGCCTCTCCCCTTAGAGTCAGTTGTCTCTAAGCTCTGGGGCCCCTCCTCTGTCTGAAGAGTCTGAACTCTCGCCAATAACCTTTACTTTCCCCTTTGTCTGGAATTTTCCATCTTTTAATTCCTTAACTGAAGAACCCAGGAGGACATGAAAGCAGATGCTAGCAGGAAAAAACTGTGTTTGTATAATTAAATACATAGGATAATTGAGGGACTTCGTGTGCCCTCCTGTCCAGGTTTCTTTGAGCATGGCGTTGGGCCCATGCCATCCTTGACTATCAAGGAGACATGGGGAGCATGGTGACAAAGGTTTCTTTCCCATCTATGTTTGGATATTGACACCCAAGTCCCAAATTGTGGGATGTAGAATGGAGCTTTGGAAAGTAAGTAGATGGTGAGGGTGGGGCCCTGATAAATGGGATTGATGCCCTTATAACAAATCTTATGGAGTGCCCTAGCTCTCCATCTTCTTTGTAGAATATGCTTAGCAGCCACCATTTATACTCTCGTGCAGGGCCCTCTGCAGAGCCTGACACACTGGTCATGGCCTCAGCAGCCAACCTCCAGGTCTGAGAGAAGTCAGTTGCTATGGTCTCTGGTACCCACCTGAGTTTCACTCCTCCTTCTCAGAGATGAGGAGGACCGTCCCATTTGGGTTGACTGGCTTCCGTGGTATAAAAGTTGTCCAGCTGTCTTCCTAGACCAGGATAAAGCACAGGAGTGCAGGCAGCATAGATGTGTGGAAGATGTCTAGTCTCTCTCCCAGGAGCTTCCATGGTCTCCGAGCTTGCTCACCTCAAGCTAATTTATCAGACAACATGACAAAGGAGGCAAGATCAAACACAACACAAGCAGTGCAATGGAAATGAACCTGAATTTGTGTTGGTCAAACCTTTTGAGTATTTTCTACAAACTCACAGTTTGAAACAGTCTGAAATTGACACCTTAGTGAGTCAGACAAGAGAGTGTTGTGTGATTTCCCAAGGGAGATGTAAGAAATTGTCTGCTTATCCTAAATGGAATTCCAGCAAAAGCCCTAGTAAAAACTTTGGCTTAGTGATCCAGCAAGTTTGCTGGGCTTACATACAGGGGAATAGGTAAGGGGTCATTTACAGATGCATGGATGACTCAAAGGCAGCTGTGTCACCAAAAAGCCACCCCAGCCTGGATAACAAAATGCATGCTTTGGTTTCCCTGAATGTCTTGCAGGTACCTGGGTTAGTCTGGGAGAGTATTCTCTCCCCAGCAATGACTTTTTCTTATCTAATTTTGAAAGGGACCCTATGAGTCTTGTAATTTTCAGGAGCTTCATGAGACTGCTTTGTTTTCTTTCTGAGATTAAAAGGGACGTTTAAGGAAGAACTATCAACACAATGGGCAGTACATAGTTATCACACTCTTGACAGTTGGTGCTCTGTTGCCTAAATTACCCAGGGGCTATGTGAATGTTCTGGAGGTTCCCTCATGACTGCAGGACAACTTACCTCTCAGGAGCCAAAGTGTAGTCAGTATGACAGAGAAACAACAGTATGACAGAGAAACTCAACAGTATCCTGGAAAGACCCATCCTGGAGGTGACATCCAAGGTCACCCCCTACCTTCCTTAGGCAGTGTTTCTCAAGCATTTAGGAACAGGGGTATCCACCTCAAAGTGGATAACAATTTTTAGAAAAGGATGAAAAAGCCTTCCCTAATGGTGAAGCAGGGTGCACAATTGAGTGCAGCAGGCCAGAGGGAAGAGACAGTATTTTAAATACTTTATAGTATTAAATAGACAGGAAGGCATTGACACTTCCTGTATTTTTCTGCTAGCTTCCCATTGCAGCCAGAGCACATTTGATAGTTCAGAGTAGTCACTGCCTGCTGGCATTCTTCCTGGTCTTTCTGGCTCCAGTTCTGCCCTGTGCTTAGAGCACAGAGTTCAAATAAACTCTGTTGATGAGAAGAATATAAGATTTCACTTTAAAAATACAATCCTGAAGAGCTTCATTTAATCTAGTTCATGAGCAGCAGCAGTGTGTGGTCAGCTGTGCGGAGCCTAGGGGAGCTGCTGAGGCAGTTTCTAAACTGTCTGTAAAAATCTGTGCACAGCTGCATGTGTGTGTGTGTGTGTGTGTGTGTGTGTGTGTGTGTGTGTGTGTGTGCGTGTGTGTGTGTGTGTGTCTCGATTGGTAAAGAGCTCATCGTGTGAGCATGTGAGCCTGAGTTTAAAAGATAGATATGGTAGAATATGCTTGTAATTCCAGCCCTTAAGGGATGGACAGAGGCAAGTACCTGAAGGTCACTGGCCAGCCAGCCTAGTCTCATTAGTGAGCCCAGGCCAATGACAAACCATTTCAAAACCAAATAAAAGCACAGGGATGGTGCCTGAGGGACACGGGATTACTGACCTCTGGCCTCACAGTCATACAGTCACATGTACCCACCTGCACTCGCGTATGCACAATTAGATCACTCTGCACATGCAAGGGGATTTCATGACCAAAAAGTTTAGAAAACATTGAATTCTTTAAAGTTCTTTTAATGATTTCACTTGCACTTCACAGTGAATAATGGAATACTGAGTAGAGGTATTTTTGGAGAGATTGCACACTTATGTGTGTTGGTTTAGGTTGGTGATAGAATTTTGGGACAGATATTATGTGTCCCTCTTCATTCACTTCTGGCTGCCATAGCTACCCCTATTCTATTGTACCAGTTTTGGAAGTCCTGTTCTCTCTGCCCATATTTTATGCCTTCTGAAACAAACACCACAGACAGGGTGGTTGAAAACAACTCCTATTTTTTGTCTCAGAGTTCTGGAGGCTGGAAGCTCAACAAAACGAAAGTATAGAAAAGTCTCTCCCCTCCTGATGGTAGGGAGAATCCTTTTCTGTCTTTTCCAGCTGTGGGGAGGGTTGGTCTTGCTGTGTGTCTTCAAACTATAAGGAGGCCCCTTCTGTGAGTCTTTCAACTGTAGGGGAATTTGTTTATGTCTCTTCCAGCTTCTAGTGATCCTAAGAATCCAGACCTTGAGTCAGCATCTCTCCAAGTCTTTGTCCTCCCTGTTCCTGGCCATCTTCTCCAAATCTGTCTTTTCCCTTCTTCTAATAAGCACAGTTGTGAGTGCCTGATTTCCACATAGGTCATGTTCTGAAAGACTTGATTAGACACGCTTCTTCACAGACTATTAACAGCAGCTGAAATATGAAATTAGCCTAGGTATCTACTATTGACTGACTGGATTTTAAAAAATAATACATTGCATATGTGCAATGTATTATTCACTCATAAAAAATTTCTGTCATTGACAGCAACACAGGGAATCAGGCAGAATGTTATGTTAAGTGAAATAAGCCATGCACAATCAAGCAGGAAGTTTCTCAGCACGTAGAGCAGATGTGTGGCTGTAACGTTTTCCTGACCTGAGCAGTGTTTCCTCCATCTTCTCCTTTGCAGCTCACTGCCATTTTTGCTGGAAGCTTTAGGGTGTGCAACTTCACTTTATTGTCTCCTTTCCTGAAAGCTCTACGGATTCCTCAGTCTAAGCTTACTGACACACTCCCAGGCCCTTCATGCTTTGCAAACAGGGCTTGATTGCACCTCAGTGAACACCACCTGTGTCCTCTGCTTTGTCCTCTTACAGGGCCTGAGCTCATGGAGGGACGGGCTGTGCTGAGTCTCAGGGGTCTCCATGTGACGCTGAGCCCATGCTGCCCATCTCTGGATCTCATGGAAGGCATTCATTACTTGACACAACAGGCAGTCCTGGGTGGCAGATGAGAACACCAATGCTGTATCTCTAGGGCTAAAACCAAAGAAAATGAAGGAGCCTCACACAGGCCTCCACTCAGGGCACCCATGGGCTGTGACATTTCTACATTATTCAGTCTCTCCACCCAGATGCCCTGCTTCCTGCTGGGTCTGGCTTAATGGGAAGGAAGCTATTTTTAAGTGTGTCCTTTCCCAAAGCAGCAACCATATCTCTTGGGGCTTCTGGTTCCTTCCCAGACAGAGGATAAAAGTCTGTGTTTGGGGACAAGCAATGAGCAGGAAGTTTAGTTAGGAAAGAAATGTAAAATGTCACAAGTCATTACAAACAGCAGTGCCTCCACTGCTCTGTGTGTCCAGCCTGTCAAGTGGCTAAGTGTACACCCCCAGGGACACTTGGTTGCCATAATCTTGCCTTACAAAGTGACCCATTTCTGTACTCAGTTGGGCCTTGCAATCTGCATGCAGCAGTATGTCTGTGTTACCCAAGCTCTTTGCAGCCTCTCCAAGCCCTGTGCCTTCCCTTCACATGCCAGAGTCTCCCATGCTCCTGCCTTGGCATGCTGGCTACCTAGGACTTCTCTGTATCTTTCCAATTCTAGAAAATGTCAATCATTTTAAAGACTATGTCAAGGTTATTTTTTTCTCTGAGGTAGCTGTTGGAGGTGGGATAGCCCTCTGCTGCTCCTAGAGTTAACCTCCCGAGTGGTAAATCATATAGGCATTATATCCTAGGCACAGCCTCTCCCCTCACCCTGCATTCTCACTCCAGACTGCTTGGTTTTAGCACCTCTGGGGCTACATGATGGTTATTATTGATCAGTAACTTGACAGGGTCTTGAATCAACTCTGACATGAGCCTATGGGTATGCCTGTGAGGGAACTGCTAGATTGGTCAGAAAAAGCCACCCTAAGTGTGGACATCACCCTCCCACTAGCTGAGGTCCTGGACTGAATCAACAGGGGAAAGTGACCGGAGCAGCAACATTCACCTGCCTCTGCCTCCCAACTTCAGATGTAATGACATCTGCCACCACGCTTCCCCGCTGTGTTGAAATGTCATGAGCCAGAATAAACCCTTGCTTTTTAAAGTTTTGGTCAGGCACCTTGTCACAGCATCATGGTGTATGCTCTGGGGACAGACAGGAGTTTGGCTGGGGACTGAAGCTCAGTTAGAACCCAATGGCTCTCCAGAGCTCACTGCTTACCTCTTTGCCTGAGCTTCCTCCCCAAAGAACCTTTCCGGTTTTCCTTTAATGCCAGCAGGACTAGAAGGCTCCCTCCCTCTCCTGTCTGTATCCTGGGTGTGTTTAGCTCCTGCTTTGACCCCACAGCAGCTAGAACAGTCCTACCACCGTTGGTTTCTCACCATTCTTGTCATGAGGCAGCCACTGGAACATTCTGACATTTAGAACATTCACCAATAAGGCAGAGCTGGGGAGAAATGGGGGTGGGGAGCTATGAGGGACACAGGGAGTGATGCCTGCCTCACTAGATATAAACACAACCACAGTCCCATTGCCAAAGTATCCCTCTGTGAGAAAAAGCAAGCCTGAAGAAATCAGGTGGAAAAGTAAATGGTGTCCCTTGCTACTTTCACTGTTCCTACTGGTTGGAGGAGCACAGGTTAGACTCTTCAATAGGTGCCATCACAGTTTGTCAAATTACCCTCCCCAGTCCAGTATCTATTTGGGAATTAACCTTAAGGCATGATTGGGAAAGACTGATGATATAACCTCTCAATCCTTAGCTCCAGAGTTCCTCTGAAGGGTCCAGTCCTGCTGATCACATGGAGGAGGGATGAGACTGGGGCTCTGCAGGGACAGACACTGCACAAAGAGGGACAGTGACTGAGGGACTCTACTGAATAAAGACCTTGGTCTGTGATGCTGTTATTCTACAGAGCCCTCTTGGTATCCCATTCACCTGTTGCATCCCAGTGACTTGATGTTCTTACTTCATAAATCCTCACTTTCTCCTCAGTCTTTCCTTGATACAGTTGTGGTTTGTAATTAATATCAGCCACCACTGCCTTTTACCTCTTACAATCATGCCCCTCTGTGGATGTCCCCTCAGGGCAGTGGCCTCTCCAGTCTATGCTGGAGCCATGATGGTCCAGAAAGGCCCAGGGTATTTGATCACAAATGTTCTATCCTCTGTGTTTTCAGATTTGGTCACCAGGGCCACATGATAAGCATTTGAAATGTGGCTGATACAATTGGGAACCGGCCTTCAACCATTGCTCCAGCCATTCTAAATGGATGGATTTTAGCAAAATGGATGGATTTTCGCATCACTCTATGTAGCTGGTGACTCCCACACTGAGCATCATGGGTTTGGAGGACCAAGATGGGAAAGTTATACTCCCCTGAGTCGCAGAAAAACATGCTGACATATCCCTTTGGTGTAAGATCCCTGGATGAACCTCTTTGTTAGCAATGGGGTCTCAGTCCAGTATTCGTAAGTAAAACAGTCCTTATTTCAAGTTAAGCGTATTGTCTTATCTGGCCAGTGCCCGATCCTGTGTGCAAAGAATCGAATTGTGTGACAACAAAGAGGAGACATTTGATTCCATCTCAAGGGTATCAGGAATGTCTTCCTGGGAGACTGAATAGCCATTTGCTTCTTGAAGGGTTAGGTGGTCATTGGATGGAGGAGAAAGAGGATGGGTCCAGACATCAGCTATATAGAAGAAGCTCAAAGCAGCCACATGGACACAGAGCTTCAAATACAGACTGCGCCAGTGCAAGATGCTTAGATAGGAGCCTGGGGCAGGCTGTGTATCTTTGTAGCTCTTAAGGGAGTGTCGCACTTTAGATGACTTTTGTTTAGGTGAGAGGGAATCATGAGAGAAGTTTATGCAGACCTTTGAGAAGTGTGCAAAGGTCTTTTGCTTTTGTTTTCTCACACTTCATTATTGTGACTTCCATCTGGAGAGTGGACTGTTGTGTGTGGCTAGCGGAGGATTATCTAGAGAGAATGTGCTGAACATCTTGCTGAATGGAAGCTACCTGCCTCTTATCATAAGCAACAGAATGGAGCATCCGCCAGACGTGCAGAAGACACACCTGTGTCCTTGTGGGTGGACTTCTGTCCTCAGTAGAAACAGAGAGAGAGGGGGGGAAAGAATATTTGGATTTGGTGCTGGGTTGGTGGAAGGTGAACTGAGTGTAGAAATGAAGGATGTTTCTGGAAGCACCAAGGGATGCTAACAGTGAGCTGAGACAGCTGCCCTGTAAGAAGTGCTCACATGTAGCCAGTGCTGCTCATCTGCATTTTGATGTCATATGAAAGGAAAGTTGAGGACATTGGGGACATTTGAGGACTGCAGGGATAGCCTCAAAGGAAGTCACTGCTCTGGATGGAAGGGGACTCCTTCTAGGACTCAGGAAGTGTGTGTGCTGAGTGTGGAAGGCAAAGGCAGCACAGGTGGTGTCAGTATCCAGGGCAACTCCAGCAAGAGCACAGGCTGAGGAGTGAGGATGCAACCTGAGAATGCAAGGTGAAGACACAGCAAAATGAAGGGAGATATGCTCCTGAGTCCTCAGCGCTCTGGAGCATGGCTGGCCCCTCCTGACAGGGGCAGGGGCACATAGAAGGGAAGACGTCACTAAATGCTTCATGACTGATTCATAGGGAGAACACCCCTGACCACAAGATATCTGTGAGAACTTTGGAAATCAGGTCAGTGGGTACTACTGCCCTTAAGGCTATTAATACAAAGTTATTCCATGAAAATTATCAAACAGCAATAAAGTTTCATCTCCCTGGTACTTACACAATGCAGATGTATGCACAAACACACAGACACACACATTCTACATACATCACACATATTCACAACACACATATATACACACCACACACACACACACACACACACACACACACACACACACACACATCTCCTTTTAAGAAATAGTAAAAAAGCAAAAAACAAACCAACAAACCAAAACCCAGTCAAGGTTGTAGCTTCGGCTCTCCCAGCTGTGTCAGGTGACCATCCCTGCAGTAATCAGTGAGCAGCAGGACCTTGGGGCTGGAGGATGTGTGCGCACACAGGTGTTGTACAGTCAGAGCCCGAGATCCATATTACAAGGTACTTCCAAAGTAAGAAGTGCTTGCCACCTGCTCAGTTTTCTTCTTTACAACACGAAACAAGAATAGGGTCACTTCTCAGAAACAGTTGTGATGTCATTATCAACTTATAAAATTCCTGTTTATTCACTGGAAAAGTTCTGAAAAAGTTAGGGTGTATTCTGAGAAGCAGCATAACATCCAGTTGCTTCCACAAGGTAGTCACACGCTCGGAGTTCCACCCAGCTCCTGCAATTATGTCTCTGAGGGCTCCTTTCTCAATGGCATAGGTAATCAATGTGCTTATCCAAAAGGCTTAAAGGCAATAAACAAACACAGGCTCATCAATAAAATCCCTTTTTAAAAAGGGCATCGCTCAGGGTTGAAGAGATGGCTCAGCAGTTAGGAGCACTAGCTGCTCTTCCAGAGGTCCTGAGTTCAATTGCCAGCAACCACCATGATGGTACCTCACAACCATCTGAAACGGGATCTGATTCCATCTTCTGGTGTTCATGAAGACACACACACACATGCACACACACATACACACACACACACACACATAATAAATAAAGTAAATCTTTAAAAAAAAAAAAAGGTGATTATTCCTCCCTTGAGCCCTCAGTTAAAACAGTAAACAAAAATTACCAGCACATGGTTTTCTTTGCATCTTTTTGTTAATTAAAGGCATGGGAAATTGCAGAGTATGTTCACATAATTTCTAATAGGTAAATTATCCATGGGTCAGGCTTAACATTGATGAATGAATTATGTTTTGAAAGGGAAGTATATTATTAAGTCACTCATTCATTGTGCCCTCCTCTCTATGTCATGGAACTCAGGATGCCCAAGTGTCACATACACACACACACTTTGTTGTATTGCCTACCAAGAGCCAGAGTATAAAACACAGCTCACATACGTGCCTGTCTGTCATTGTATTTGATGGTTTTAGCCTGGGAGGCTGAAGAAACATCTGACACAGGGCTTACCACAGGTTCAGCGATAAACAGGGCACTTGTATTGGTTGCATCTTTTTAAAGATGGGGATGCTGGGAATGAAAGCTCAGGAAGTGCTCTGCCACTGAGCTGGTTTGCCTGCCCACTGGCTGCACTTCTGACCCTTTGCACATCTGAGGAAGGAAAAGAGAGACCGAGGGCAGACTATTGGCCTTCTACATGCTGACCACTGTGATCCCTGGCCTTTCTTTATCCCCCAACGATTTTATTTTATTTCATGTGGGCACACGCAGAAGCCAGAAGAGGGTATTGGATCCCAGGAGCTGGAGTTATAGATGGTTTGATGTCATGCAAATGCTGGAAACTAAAGTCAGGTCCTCTGAAAGAGCATCAAGTGCTTCTAATTTTGGAGTGCTTTAGCCCTGTGGAGTTTCCCTTTGGTCTCCAGCTGTGGCTGTTCAATCTTTACCAATTGAGATCTGCCCAGCTCCACTTTATGGAAATTTACAGGTCTAGAATAAATTGCAAGGAATTACACGCCGAGCCCATGGCACCCACGGCCAGCTGGGTGGTGAACAAGATGTGACCACCCATTCCCACCTTCATCTCAATCCCTCCCGGGAAAATGTTCTTCTGGGCTTCCTTGGTTCTGGCGGTAGACCTGTGTTACACTGAGCGTGCTAATACGCTCAGTTCTAGCATCTCTTCAAGCAAGTAGCAAGTAAGAGGGTCCTCCCTTGTCAATCAAAACCAGATTACTAGGAAAGGAGGAAGGTTTCTCCTTTTTCTCCAACTCAATTTTTTCTGACCATAGGAAGAGTCAATTTGGCAAAGTTCGTCTATAACCTCAATCTTTAAAAAACGAAAAAGTCAGCATTCTTAAAGCAAACAAAGCATTATGCATCCTCCTGACGGCTTTCATTTGCCTGATCTGGCTGGCTTGGGAGAGTAGGAGTGTGTGCTTTGTGAGTCTGGCCAGCAGAGGGCAGAGCTTACTGCTGAGATCCTGGTTTTTAGGGTTGTGCAGAAATGCAGCAAGGCTGGGACAAGCTGGAGCCTTTTGAAAAATAACTCCTGTGTCAGCAGAGAGGTTCATCACACTGGGGAGAAGCTGCATCAGGCCCCCTTTACACAGAGGGGAAGCCCTGTCTGGTCCCGTTTGATTCTTTCCATAACCACCAGGGCCTTTATGGGACTCTTTTGCAGCTGCTCAATGGTGTCTGATTACATCATCACAATTAGACCTTGTGCAGAGGTCTGGCATCCTGCCCTTGGTCATAGAATGCCCTGAGCTGTGCCACTCCCATAGGGGGCCCTCACAAATGACATACAGCACTGTTTTTCTGAATGATGAAAGGACTCTGGGGGTCTCCCAGCCTTGGGACATCCATGCCTGGCTGAGTTGGATTGTTACTTTAAAGTTATTCTAGCAGTAGGGTTTGCAGTGAGCTTCAAGCAGAAAGTTCTTCCCCAACATCAGGGGCCTTCAGCAGGCTCCTATCTACAAGTTTAGGATTTGTCTTTGGGTGTGGGTGAGGGTTTCTAGGCACTAGTGAGTACACTGTGAATCTAATAGTAGAAACCAGTGCTATTGCTCCTGAGGTGCTTGTCTGAGCCCCACCAGGCAAGGAGCTGCAGTGCCTGGCCTTTATATTCATGGTCTGATCAGAACCTCCTGTAGCTGTCCCTTATCTGCAACAGCTGAAATGGGGCTGCCTGCCTGCACAGGGCAACCACAGGGCCAAGCTCAGTGGTGGTTTGCATGATTTTTACTGTGTGGGGTGTGCACTGCTGCATGTTTTAATTACGTGGCTAGGGTAAAGCTGAACATGCCAGAAATGTAACAGTCTAAGACTGAGCAAGGCAATGGAGAAGAAATTGGCTCTGCCAATAGGACATCAATCACGTGGTGAGATCCTGGTAAGTTGTTATATTATTGTTTTAATTTTTATTTCATGTGCATGAGTGTTTTGCCTGCCTGGATATATTACAGTACTTGCATGTCGGTTGCCAGCAAAGGCCAGAAGAGGGCATCAGATCCCCTGGGACTGGAGTTACGAACTCTTGTGAGCATTCCTTCCATGTGAGTGTGGAACTTGAACCCAGGTCCTTGGGGAAAGCAGCCAGTGGTCTTAACTGCTGAGCCATCTCTCCAGTGCTGTGGCCTTGGTAATTGTGATCTGTACCCTGTACTAGGTAAACTCAGATTGATGGGTGGACGGAAAAATATAGCGACAGACACTTACATAGTTCCTACTACAGTATGACTTTAACAATTTCCAAGCGTTGACTCCTGTAGCCGTCTCTTCCGTCTGTGATGTGATATTTATAGCATCTATCTCAAGCGTTAGGGAACATAGGGAAAGACAGGCTAAGTCTCTGGAAATGCCAACTTGTACCTGGAAATTAGCATAAGACAGAAGAGTTTTCACAAGTCAGTGGGAATGGCATTTATCCACCTGTGTGAAGAGCAGAAAGTCAGCTTCCTTATCTGACTCTAAGAACTAAAGACTAACGTTTTAAAATTATCGAGAAAATAGAAACTATTTCTGTAGAACAGGGCTATCAAAGAACACCTTAATTATGACACAAAAGTTCACATCAGAAAGAAAAAGCTGAATTATTTTTCTGCATGGCATAAGACAGATGAGAAATCTCTAAATTTTAGGAAGCCCTGAATCTTACAGCCTTGGGTCTGGTGCCCCTGGTATCCAGAATTTCTGTGCACTGGACCCGATGGCCCTGCATTTGGTGGCCCTGGTTTCTAGTGGCCTTAGATCTGGTGGCCCTGGTATTTAGAAGCCCTGATGTCTACTGGTGTTGGGTCTCAAGGTTTTATATCTGGTGGCCCTGGTGTCTGGTGGCTGTCAGTGTCATAGACAGGTGGATTTATTCCAGCCAGTCTGCGGGTGCTGAAGATGCCCGGAGTTTCGCAGGGCAGGCTTCACCCCTCGGGATGGCCAGCATCCTGAGTCCTGCCCTAAATGCCAGCCGAGCCTTTCCCTACGACCCTTGGAAAATCCTCCCCTCTTTAAAATCCTTCTGATGAGGAGTTGGAAGATGCAGTTGAGAGATGGAGCGAATGGCTCCCTCCTCCCCAAAGCCCCACTGCAGAGGCACCTCCCTGGTTCAGGCTTTGGGCAGTGACTACTTGCACCTTGCTTACCTCAGGCACCAGACATCCACCCTTGACTGTGCCCTGAGCAGGTCCTGCGTACCACTTCTCTGTACCTTAGCATCATATTTTAATTGGCTTTTTGGCAGGCAGCAAAGAAGTATGCTGAAGGCAGACATGTTGTCATCCACTTCTGTAAATCCTGCAGACATTCTAGCACCTTCCTAAAAACAAAACAAATCAAAACAACCCTGAGAAATGCACTGGAAAAGTATTGAGAACCAGAACAATTAAAAATAAAGTATTTCTTACTATACCTCTCAACTGTCTAAACATGTATCCATGAACCATTTCCACCATAATGATAGTTATAGCCCTATAATAGATAATAACACTAGGTAGACTTTCTACCCTGAGAAGAGAGTGTGAACATTCTCTTACTGGATGAGCAGTGGTGAATAGAAGATGTCGCAGGGATAAATTTGTCCCTAAGGGATGTCATTTAGTGGCAGAGCTGTGGTGAGTGCCTACTGACAGGTGGATAAATTAGAAGCCACTATACATGAGGATGTACATGAGGAAGATCTGGAAGCTAGAAATTTTTAGGGGCTTTTTGTTGTTGTTTTTAAAATATCTAGCCAACTCCTGAAAAAAAAAAAAAGAGTGGTTGTCATGGTAACCTCGGTGTAATACGGCACAGGGGAAGTACATGCAAAGGATTGGGTGAGGGAGCCAGAGGAAACCACCTGGTTTAGAATTTAATTTGGGAGAATAAAATTCACCTAAAATGATTGGTTAAACATAATTTATTTTCCTTCCAAAATGGCTAGAGGTTGGGTTTTTTTTTCTTTTGAAATTCAAATTACTGTGGATTCCATTAGAAATGCAGAGAGACCTTCCAGGTCAAAGCACCCTGCTTCATCTCACAGACACACTCTCCCACCCCTTGCTCTGCAGAGGGTTCTGAGGAAGTGGTCCTCACTGCCACTGATAGGGGTGAGTAAGTACCTCTTACCCACTCCTTGGTGATTAGAACAGGATTTGAGTGTTATCAGCTCCCTGAATGGTTACCCGAGGGCTTCCTGTGTCCTCCACTCCCTAAGTGGTTACTCTAGGAGTCTTAGGGAAAATGAAACCCTGAGCATGTAACTACTTAGAGGATACTGATGGAGGAGTTTGTCTTGGGAAAGCCAATGAGGCTCAAGGGCCCGGCAGAGCCTGATGGTTTCCCCAACATTGTCCAATGGGCAACTGGGTCGAGAGTCTGAGAAGACACAGGGTGATAGCAGTTACATCCTAAGGGTTAGCATACTCTTCACTCAGAGGGAGGGGGGCATAAGTGGAGAGGCTGGACATTCAGAGAGACCATAGTCAGGAGACAGGAGGCTGAGGAAGCCTTTTCCTTCAACCCAGTCTGAGTCCTTTTAGACAGGCTTCCTGATCTCCTGACCACCATTTCATGCCCTGGGATATTGGTTCCCCCATCTGGTCTATATTGCAGCACCGCACAGTCACATAGCCACACAGTGCCTCAGAGTGAAAAACATAAGACCTGGGCAAGTCCTGGTTGGTTATTACAGCCTGGCAGTCAGGAAACACAGGGATGACCAGCCAATTAGGACCACCCTGTGACCGTTTTACAAAGGAACCTAAACCAAGTTGGAAGTCAGGACCCAGAAGCTACAAGGAGTCCTGCAAGTAGGTGAGGCAAGGACAGGAGTGGGTGACCAGGAGAAGGCGGGTTGAGAAAGTACTTTGTACGGAGAAGCACAGGCACGGTGAGGTGACCCCCAGAGAGGTGGGTACTAAAACTCAAGCTCCCACCTACATCACACATAACCCATGTCTTGGTACACATAGCCATGTGTCAGGCTGTCCTCCCAAGTCTCATGTCCTCTGCTTGCTTTTGACTGGGAAATACTATTGACATATATGTGACAAGGCTGATAGAGGACACTAACTGACCAAAACAGGCTGCAGAGGTGGCTTGGGACATGCCATCAGATCTCTGATCAGCAGCTCCTCCCAAAGGATGCCATGAGCCAGTGTGGCTGGTGAGGAATGACAGGGTCTTTATTCATCTCAAGTTTATCAAGTTAGATCTCTGCCCTCAGGCCATCCATCTGTACCTGAGTCTTAGGAACTTTGAATGTGTGTGATGTTCAGGATTTGGAGCTGGTGCTGAGCATATTACAATATTATTTGAAAAGAATGGAATTTATGATGGGGATTCGGGTGTTAAAGACTGAGATGACTTAGCATTACAAAGATCTTGATGATGAGATGTTTAAGTCCAGACCCTACCAGGGTGAGGTGGAGAGCTGGATGTAGTAGTGAATCCCATCTCCTGATGTCAGTACGGCAGGGGAGCATGTGCAAGGGGCAACCGCAGGCATTTGTGACTCTGCCCTACTCAGTACTCGTGGTGCTGCCTGTGAGATACTTCTGTGTTCACTACTTATCTTATTGCCACAACACAGGACCCAACACGTAAGGGAGGACAGGTATATTTGGCTCCTGGTTTCAGGTATCAATCCACTGTGACAGGGACGCATGGTGGCAGGAGCCGGTTAGTCTGTGGTATCAGGAGCTTGGGCTTCTCACACCTTGGTGAGTAAGAAACACAAAGAACGGGTCTGGAAGCACGGTTGGGCTGACACCTCCAAAGGCCCTCCTCCAACTGCCAGACTCCACAGCCTCCCAAAACAGTCCCCAACTGGGGACATGGGTCCCAATGCCTGTGGGGGACATGGCAGATACAGACCATAATAGTATCTGATTCCCAACCTGAGTGTTGAGACACTTATGACATCAAATACATTGTCAATAATGGCATGAAGTTGCAGTACTCTGGCTTGGAAACAGCACCTCTTGACAGCCATGTGGCCCTGGTCCTGCCAGCTCTATTCTGCTACCTATGCCATGAGATGTCAGAGGACATGGGAAGGTCAGTGAAGGCTGCTGGGAGGGGTGAGCTTTGGTCACTGTCTATGTTAGGGTTTAGTCAGGCAAGAGCGAAAATAAGGACATATGAGGAGTATGTGATGATGCTACGCTATCTGCAGAGAACACCACACACTTGACTTGCTACTTAGACACGCATCAAACCTCCCAGATGTGCCGGATGCTGATTACGAAGTGAATGTGCCTCTCTTCCTTTTAGACTGCTGTAGGAAACGACAGCTCCTTATTAGCAAGGAAGCTGGTGTGCTGTGTATTCTGGGGTGACTTGCTATATGAAATGGAAAATAGCGGTTTGCTTTTAAGGTCATTGCTAAAGGTTTCCCTGAGGAAGCTCTCTTGGGGAGTCCCCTATTTCTTTACATTAGAAATGCACTTGGTGACCTTTCCCTGGGAATAGATTCTTGGGCTGCAGGATATGCCTGGAGCACATCAGTCTTCTTAGGGCTTGTTCATATGCTCAGGCTTACTGGGCACACAAAAACAACAGCCCAAAGAAAAATGGATTTACTCTTCTAGGGAAGAGGGTGCTAGTGGGAGTGGGACTCAGTTCTGCTAAAGAATTTTCTAGAGGCTCAGGGGCTGGCTCAAAATATAAAGCACTTGTCCTGAAAACACAAGAAGGATTTGAGTCATATCCCTGGAACCTCTATAAAATCTTGGAGGGCATGACAGCCTCTCTCTAATCTCAGTGTGTAGGGAGGTAGAGATGGGGATCCTGGAGCAGACAGGCTTGCTAAATCAGCAGAAATTAGCAAGCCCTGGATTCAAATGAGAGGTGGAGAGTGATGGAGAAGCACACCCATCATCAACCTCTGGCTTTATACACGTGTACTCACACACATAATTATATATGCACACACACACACACACACACACACACACACACACACACACACACGAAAAAGAAACTCCTAGTCTGACTTTGGCCATCTGTGAATGAATAAATAATGAGCAACATGTGTGTATGAGAGTGTTTCATGTCATCAGCCATCAGAGAGATGCAGGGAACACCAGGATGAGGCAGCAAGCATACCACTCTAGCTAGAAAGGCTGTCATCAAAAGAATAATCACAGGTGTAGGTAAGCAAGTAGGGAAAGGGGACCTCTTGTGCGCTGTTGGTGGGAATGTAAATGAGTGTAGCTATTACAGAGAGCAGATTCCTTGAAAACCCAAAAATAGACCCATCATCTGACTCAGCTCTTACACATTTTAGTATGTATGAAAGAAAATAAAATCAGAATGTTGATGAGATGTCCACACATCTGTGTTTATTGAAGCCCTGGTCACAATAGCCAACTCATGGAATTAGCTAAATGACCATCAGCAGATGAATAGACAAGGGAAATATAGAATGTGTACCTTGCAGGGTATCCCTAAGCCACAAGGGAGTGAAATCCTGCCATTTGCAGCGAAGAGGGAAGAAGCGGAGGATGTTGCATTAAGTGCAAAGAGCCAGACACAGAAGGTAAAGGACTGAATGTCTTCTCTCTTGTGGAGATTGAGAAACATTGACCTAAATGTGAGTTAGGATGCTGTTCTGCTGAGTTGTTTGTCAGCTTGACACATTCTAGAGTCATTTAGGAGGAGGGAATCTCTCTACTGAGTTCAAAAGACAATCAGTGGGTAAACTTGAACTTGCTGTTGAGAGCTTAATCCCATTGCCATTGACTGTGGAGAAGGCTATGATGAGGTGGCATGAAAGAGGCCACGCTGCAGGTGGGAGTTAGTAGCACAGAAGTGAGCAGAGAAGAAGGTAGCAAGCTCAGAGTTACTGGAGAAGCACTGTGCACTAAGAACAATACAGAGAAACACCAGGAAGCCTCATTATTCTCTGTGGTTTTTCTAAGCCAGAACAAGAGAGAATTAGGCTCTTTAGCAAGAAAGTCCCCCATATGCTTTTGGTCCTAATACTTTTAATAAAATTTTAATAAAATTTCTGCGATCCTAAATTGTTAACTTTTTCATACAAATGGTCAAATCACATGGTGTGCCCATTTGCAATGACTAAACACATATTCATAAGCACTCATGTACATGCACACACACACACACACACACACACACACACACACACACACACATACACACACACAAACACATGGAGTAACTCAACTATTTGGTGACCAGAGTCTTCTCTGTGGATAGTGAACCTCTGATGGGCTGAGCTGTGATTCAAAGGCAAGTGCTCTCATCCAATGGCTCAGGAACTCGCTTGGATTTCCCAAGCATGACTTGGGAGAGCTCAGCTTGGACTAACTGAAGGGATGTGAAGAGTGGGCCTTGGCTCTCAAGAGCCAATGTTTCTGCCAGACTGTTTAAAAAGCAGAGTGTGTAGTTCTAGGAATTGTGAATTTTCATTCCCTCAAGATGTTCAAACAGACCGATGTCCAATTCCTACAGAGGCTATGGCACAGGCTCCTGCTTGGATAGACGCAGTGAGGGCTCCCATGAAGAGCTTGGAGTGTAGGACCAGATACGTTAGCCTCAAATCCCAGTTCCAGCACCTTTTACTACATGAATTTGCTTGCCTCCAACCCTCCAGCATCATCTCCATGAGCAATTGTCTCATATACCGTGCTGGGTACTAGAGCAGATGAAAACTCCTGACCTCCATCACCGAACATTAGCTCACTGTATTGCCACAGCATCCTATGAGCAGTTCACTCCCCAAACACATCCCACACACTCTAAAATCCATCTACCCCGCCCAAGAAAGAGAAATGTAAGGAGACGAGAGCCACCTTCTCGTAGAAAGCCATATTAATGGTCTATGGCTTGTTTTCTTTGTTATAATTCTTAGGGTGGAGTTTCAATCTTTCCTGGCTTGTTTGTTAAGGGTTAAAATTTCAAATTAGAAATTCCTCATACAGGATGGTCCTAAGCTCCATTCAATTTTAGGCATTACAATGCTGCCCTTAAGGTTTAGGGCAATGGTTTTTATTCATGAGGCTCTTGAGTGAATAAGTCCCACAAGTCCCATAAAAAGTTATTCTGGCCTTATGCTTCTTGCAGCATCACTCTGACCACCCAGGGCTCTGTGCTGAAGGGGAGTACAGAGTCAGGGATGAATGTGCAGTCAGGGCACAGAGCAGTCTTCCCAAGGTTCAAGGTGACCCTGGGGAAAAACAGAGCACTCCAAAAGCTGCAGGTCAAGTTCTCTCTAGGATGAATAGGCACCAGGCTTGGGCTCATAATGTCACAGACCCTCATGGTTCTCAGCAGCATTGGGGAATTTTAGTGCTTGTCCCTACAGTGACACAGAGAATAGGGCTACCCTGTGGTTAAAGGAAGCCTTCCCAAGTCCTGCCCTACTCTCAGCTGACTCTGTTTTGTGTCCTGACTTTACTTGCAGTGGAATTTCAGTTTCCAGAATAGTTGTATAAATAGCACAGTGCATGTTCAGATGTCTTTCCTGCAGAGCACCACCAGCCTGTGCTGAATTTCCTTATTTCCTATGTGTGCATGTAGGGAATTTTTTTGTTTTGAGTAAATACTTTGAAACTGATTGTAGAATTTATTCCCCTTTACTATAAATACTAAAATATGGCCTTGGCTTATTTAAAAAAAAAAAAAGACATTTTATTACTGAGGTACAGCACCAGAACCAGAATATTTCTAATGGGTAACTTATCATCCAATCTAGAATTCATATTCTGTTTTTATTATTTTGACAGTGTGCTATAAACTGTGTTACCCCATCCCAGGATCTGATACAGGTCACCCAGTGTATTTAGTTGTCATTTCTCTTTCTTCTTTTATCTGGAAGATTTCTTCCATTTTTCTTTGCTGTGTGTGGTTTTTATATTTTTCAAGAGAATGACCAGATTTTCTGTAAAAACCTTTCACTCACTCTGCATTTTTTTCTCAGAAGAAGTATTATAAGAATGATTAAAAATAACATATAAACACAACATATTTCCATACATAGTATGCCATGTCTTATGAATACATGTGCATCTAAAAATACAAGCATGCATGCATTATACATACATATATGGAGGGGCTTCCTGACTGAGGAAGACGCTGCTTTATCATCCTGGACTCATTACCTTTTTCAGGGCTGGTTAGTGTGCATAAAATTTCCAGTATCTTCTAGAACCAAATCAGTAAGCAATGGTTCCCACCCACGTGCTGCAGCTCCATTGTTTGCTCTGCTGCCTTTGCCATGCAGATGACAGTCTTCATCAGGGAGAGCAGCCATTCCTGGTGGATATCTCTGCTGTGTGACTCCCTTGATTTATAATATGTTAAATAGTCTATGGGGTTGGATGTTCAGATAACTGCATGGCTTTTGCTTGTCATCTCTGTGTTAGAGTGTAGGACATGCCTTAGATACCTAATCATTTGGTGGGAAAGGGAGTGTTTGCCATTCACTGCTTGCTAGCAGAGAGGTGCCATATGTAGGGAAAATAGGCACCCTTCCATTCCTCCTGGCTTTTCAGATTTTCCTAAGTGTGACCTTTTCTCTGGCAACAAGCAATAGTATCTGAAAGGCAGATATAGAAAAAGCAGGTTGGTGTAGGTCTGCTAGGGAGATTGGAGTGCCTGGCTCTCTGAGCTAGGAAGTTGGGTGCCAGGTGTCCACCCAGAGGCTGGGAAGACGTGACTTCAGCTCATTTCTGAAACTTTGTCTGGAGAAAGGGGAACGGCAGCTTCTGGGAGATGCTACTGGGTTGGTGTCCCTCAGTGCTCAGGCAGTGGCTGAGCTGGTTCTAACTTCAAAAGTGTTGGCAGAGGTTTTTGAATGACCCACAAGGATTGATATTACTGAGACCACAAACACAGTGGAAGCCTCACCGCATCATTATATGCAGAGTCCTCTGCTTTGGTGGACATTCAATAGCATGCATGAGAGTGAAAATTGTAAATAATCTCACAGCACATTTTTACAGAAAAAAACCCAAAAACCAGAGACAGTATGTAACTTGATAAAGGTCTGCTGTGATCAGCCCATAAACTCCTCTGATAGAACATGATGCTAACAAATAGACTGGCAGTAGGCATTTCTATGAGAGTAGTCAAGTGTCAGTTGAACAAGCTGGCAACATGAAACCTTCACTGTGACTGGGATGCCATGAGGCAGTCCTTCTATACCTCTGGGGGAGAAAAGAGCGTACTGTCCCTGATCTTGTTCTGGATGATGGCTATCTGTCCATCTCCCACAAGCCTGCTTTTTCCTGGTCCCCAAGCCTATATTCTTCACCATGGAGGTCCACTCAGGGTCAGACTGTTCGCCATAGCTGTATGATTCCCCACTGGCAGAGCAACCTCCATCCTGCTCAAGGTGGCTTCTTGATCAGTGTCATTAAGTCTCAATGTCCCTCCTCAAACTATCACACAAGACAACAGTCTATTCACTGTCATTCTATGCCCGCTCTATCTCTGTGGGTGATTGTTAAACTACTCAGAACAGACTTTTCCTCTGACCTAAACTGACTGATGGCAAAGGATGCAGGGAGCTCATCCTGAATGTAGTGTTCAGGATGCAGCCAGCTCATCTGTGCCATGATGTCCAGATTCCTTCCATGTATGAGGCACTCCCTTCTATGACTGGGCACTATCCTGGTCCTCTTCTGGTCAAATGAATCACTGAGTGCCCACTTGCTGGGTTAAAGTGTCCCTCGTCCACCCCAGGGCCCAGGCCACTGGGGGAGGTGAGATGCGGGAACCTTGATGGTGCTTACCCCATGGCACCGCCGAGCAGGTGTTGGGCTGTGAGAAGCCACAGGACACTGCCAGGGGGTGGGCAGCATGGTCTGGGGTCCCAGGGACTACACAGAGCCGTCTTGGGGATCCCGGACCTGTGACAAAGCCAGGACCATCTGGTTCTCAGGCTCTTGGGCATCTCAGGTGCTGCTGGATGCTGCATAACAGCTGAGAATGGAGTGGGGACCCACAGGCTGGATCTAGCCTGGGGCTGAGGGGGAAAGGCAGGGAGGAGCCTGGTTGGGTCTTGCCAGAGACTGAGTCCTTGGCTTGTTGGTGAGCAGCTTAGCTTGGTGGTGGCCATGGCTGGGAGCACGTAGAAGCCTTCTGCAGGAGACTAGATGTGGCTCTTTAGATGAAGGCCTGTTCCATTGTTCCCCACAATTGATCTTAATGAAAAGAGACAGTCTTTGGTTTTAAGGCATTTATTGTTAAGGATGGTGAGTGGCGATGAGTAAAATCGTACCCCACTTTCTCAGGGCAGGCCTGAGGTTAAATACCCTTTGCAGGGAGGAGTGTCTTGGACGGGGATTTTATTGGCTAAGCCTCCAGGTCTTTGGGTACCTCATTACAATGGAGATCTGTCTTGAGGCTATGTGACCACATGTTTTCTACCTGTAGAGGGGCTTGGGGCATTGCTCTTATGTGACTAATAGCCACAGACCTATAGAGAGCTGTGGCCTCACGTCAGGAGCCTTGGGCCCAGGAGTGTAGCAAAATGCCTACTGTCCGTCCCTTGCACGGTTATCCCTTCTGGGTCACCAGGGTTTCAAACCTTAGCTCAACCAGAAACCAGGCTGCCTTTTCCTACACCCCCTCTCTGCCTCGCCTCTCATTTGACTATCCTTACCCCATGGTCTAATTACTCTGTCTTCTAGTTTCCATCTTCTGCCTTTGGATTTCCATCTTCCATGACTTAGTTAAGATCTCCCCTGGTATACCACCTGCCATTTCTGGGAGGCTAGGCTTCCTCTGGCCTTTCTAGTTCATGTCAGGTGTTTGTCCTTCCTGCTCAGTTTTATCCTGTACTTTACTCCACCATCATATGCAAGTTTGTGTTTAGCCACATCTGCCATTTTCTCTGCAATACAGAGAGGCCCACAGAAAATGGCCTGAGGTTCTCACTATGAGAGCAGCCAGCTTGAACTTAGGTAATAAATATGGAGTTGTTATTTTCTTCTTTTCTCTTTCTCCTCCATCTCTATGTCCCTTCCATATTTTCCTTCCTTCCTTTAAACACATGTGGGATTACAAGCATCAGAGAAAGAAGTGTTACCTAAAGCCAGGCCTTTGGCAGGTCAGCATGTGGCAAAGAACAGTATGCCAGATGAGAGAGGAACCTACGGTTTTAAAGATGCAGCAATATCAACCACGACAAGTTGCTCTAGTTTCCTTGTGGGCACATTTGAGCTCTCAGTAGGTCTTTGTATATTTTGCTAGAATTCCTACAGCCTGATTTGGTCTATCAGTCAACATCAACTTCCTGTTTCCTGTCTCCTCACTGGGCTTCTAGCTCCTTGAATCTTGGTGATGAAAGTCTTCCCAGAATCACAGATTGTCAGGGATCTGAGGCTCCCAAACTGTGAGTTCTTTGTACAGGGCACATTTCCCTGAAGCCCTCCCTCTGCACCCTGCTTGGTTTCCATAGAAACCCCTCATCCAGCTGCACATTCTCATGTCTAATGGTCACTTCATATTTCCATGTGTGGCTGCTTATTTGCCCTCATGTTTTCTTGGATGAAGTGTGAAACACATTTCATATATTTTAGTATCTCCCTTAGGATACACCTTACCGTTCTGCACATTTGGATCTGCTTTTAAAGAGTAGGTAGATTTCAATAGGGTGGCTCTGGTCCTCCTCCCTACACCACTCCCCTTTTCCATCTAATTCCTCTTCCCTCAAGATTTATGCTTCTCTCCTGTACCTACCACCCTCAACATTGGTCTCCAAAGACTTGCCAAAGCAAGCCATCCACAGAATGTTATGAGAGACAACTTTGTATTACTTCCTAATAAACATACAGTAAGGATAATTGAGTAAAACTTTGAAGGTGGAATCCACCCGTCCCAGTTAGAGCCCAGCCCCATAGGGTCAATCTGTTGCCCCAGTTATCCTCATCCATCCTGGGTTCCCCACTCAGTTAATTTCTGTCTCTAAGTAGTCACTAGCTCATGACACTGTTTCAAAGAGACAAGGTGAAGACTGCAGAGCTGTGTTTCTGCCTGCTCAGCTCAGGGCCAGCACCTCTGAATGGAGGCTCTGTCTACTCACCCCACCTTTCCCCTTTGCCTTCCTTCTATGAATCTTTTTTAAATAATAGGTTTTTTCCCTTTGAGACTTGCATACAATGTATTATGAACATATTTCCTCCCAACTCCTTCCATTACCACCCTCAACCCTCCTGTGGCAGTTTGATATGCTTGGCCCAGGAGTGGCACTATTAGTAGGCGTGGCACTGTTGGAGTGGGTGTGGGCTTGCTGCAGGATATGCATTACTGTGGGAGTGGCATTTGGAGATTCCTCTTAGCTGCCTGAGGATGCCAGTCTCTCTGGCTGCCTTTGGATCAAGATGTAGAAGTCTCAGCTCCTTCTCCAGGTCTCCATGTCTGTCTGCGTGCTGCCATGCTTCCTGCTATAATAATAGTGGACTACACCTCTGACCCTCCAAGCCAACCTCAGTTAAATGTTTGTCTTTATAAGAGTTGCCTAGGCCATGGTATCTCTTCACAGCAATGGAAATCCTAACTAAGACACTTCCCAACCATGAAAGTTCTTTCTCCTTTTTCTTCCCCCACTGGGTTCAGTTTGTGTTGCCAGTGAGTTAGGAGCGTGACCTTCTCTGGCATATTATCAACCTGCAAGGGTCATATAATTAAAGAAAACTGAGTCTCCCTCTCTAGCAAATAAGATTCTGGTAGCTCCCCAGTCAGAGGTGGGATTCCATGCCTCCTGTTACTCAGGCTTGGATTTTTGTCTGCCTGGAGCTTGTGCAGCTCTTGTGTATTCTGTGACAATAATTATGAGTCCATATTCATCTGCCCTGTTGTTTCTGGAGAACACTGTTCCCTTGATTTTTACTGACCATCTCTGGCTCTACACTCTTTCCACCCCCTCTTCCTTGAAGATACATAGGAAGTGACTCTGTGATATCCATCATCCTTACAGTATTATGTTTCCCTAAAATATCTGGGCTTCTTTGTGGGAAGAAAATGCCACAGTAAGCTTAGCTCCTCTCTGAGGGGATAGCTAGCCAGAACACATAGTATTTAAACATGACGCACCCTTCCCTTCCCAGGAATTGAGAAGCTTCTGCTACAGTCTTCCTCTCTGGTCTTCACTGTGCATCATACACAGCCCTTCTCTGTTCCTCCTTCACCACCTGCAGGTTCCCATGGCTCTACACATCACTCATAACCTACATCACTCTTAGCTGAAGGATGCTCCGCAGAAGAGCACCTCAGCAAGAGGATTAGTGGGTGAAGTTTCCCTGATATTTTTGTCTAGACCTTGAGGGATTTTGCTTCCTGGAAAATTCAGTCATATTTTATGAAGGTCATTTGTCAGAGGCTAGAAAATTGGCCATACATGATGCACAGCTGGGAGGACTAATGAGTTTTTCCTGAAGCACTTTGTCAGTGTTGGTGAAATGTCCATGGTGGACCTCACTTCCACAGCACCCGCCAGTGTGTTCTGATGGCAGGGCTCCGTATTCATCCTGCAGAACTCAGCTGCTCTGAGTCATCTGCTGCTACCACGAATTTATGGTGGCCAGGGTGTAGAAGACCTTTAGCTCCCCCAGGGATCTTAGAATGGAACTTTGCATGTGAGGAAACTCTGAGCCTGTGAATAATTCGTCTAGAAGGCAGCAAGAATAGGAACGAACATTCAGCGGAATATTGTTTTCTACTCTACCCTCCAGGTCCTGAGAGTTCCAGATGTCAGCGTGTTGTGTAAAGGCTCAGAGGAGGGGTAAGACCCAGCCTAAGGCTATCTATCTAGGCCTATCAGGTGATAACTTCACACCTGTAGGCATGATAGCAAATGGGGGGAGGGGGATAGAAGTGTTCCAACCAAAGATCTAGTCAAAGCCTCATCGTGCTGGCACTCCAGGCCTGGACGGTCTGCTGGCAGTCATGCTGGGCTCTACTTCTGTCTAAGCAGAGCCTTAACTATAGCAGTTTGTGGTTGTTCCCATGGCACATCAGTGAACACCACTACATCCATATCTGTTTGAGGACCTCTGCTCTCAGGGCTTTAAAGAAATGAATCCCAACTCTGTCTTCCTACTAACTGCTCTGCTAACTCCAGTGTGTAGCTACGACTCTTTCCACTCTACCCCTCCACATTGCCCACCCATTCTTCATATGTATCTGAGATTTAGTTATGGCCTCAGGTTATTTCTCAGAGTCTTTGAAATCTCACTCCATTGTCCTGTGGAGAAGAGAAAAGGATGCCTTATTGAGAGCAGAAAGCATCGTGTCCCAGAACCATCTCATCTGTGTTTCAACCCATCTTCCCTCCTATGGCTCAGTTCCCTCAGAGAGCTGTTTGCTCCTTGGTATGGATCTGTTGACCACGGATCAGTTACTAGGTTCCCTGGGGTGAGGCTGCAGCTATGTTATACTCTGTCAAAAGGACCGACCAAGTCTGCTGTCCCTGATATGTCCTCTGTCCTGTGCTAGATGCTAGATGCTGCGGTCATCCATTCTGTTTGTGAAGCTTCAAGACAATAGGTAGAAAAGAAAAGCCATCAAAATCAAATGACTGTGGTTTTACAGGAAATGGGAGGCAGTGAGGCATGGACAGGCACACTGTGGTTAGAATGGTCCAGGATGATAGCTTCCCCAAGAAGATGACACATAACTGATATCAAAGAGGAAGCTGGGACTAACCTGTCCCCAGAGGAGGGTGAGAACAAGAACATAGTGACCAGAAGGAAACACAGGTGGGAAGGAAGGGGACTGTGGCTGGGCAGCAACAAGGCCAAGTATAGGGGAGACACACCTCCGAGTAGACACTCAAGCAGATTGCTAGTTATGGGTTCCACCAGGGACACTGGACTTGGGAAGAAGACAGCACTTCCTTTCAGAAATGTGGAGAACCAGAGCCTTGTGCACTCTTGCTGGGGAAGTGAGCTAGGACAACTGATGTGAAAAAGTGTACAGCTTCCTTTAAAGATTCTAAGTAGAGTTAGTCTGGGACCTAGCATTCCCACAGCTGGGCTGGGATGCAAATGTGGAGAGACAGTTGTGCCTCCATGTTCATTGCTCCACTGTTTACAATACCTAGGGTGAGAGCATCCACAGGTGAGATGGGTGGACAAAATGCTTCACGTGCACATGAGTTTTGTCAACCTGATACAAACTGGAGGCCCCTTAAAGAGGGGCCCTCACTTTAGGAATTGCTTCCATCAGATTGGCCCATGGGCAAGTCTACTGTATATGTTCTTGATTGCTAATTGCTGCAGGAGAATTCCACCCATTATGGGCAGTGCCATCTTTAGGCAGGTGGGCTGGAGTGTATATGAAAGGTAGCTAAGCATGCCAAAGAAGATGAGCCTGTAAGCAGCTTTCCTCATGCTCTCTGCTGCAGTTTCTGTCTGCAGTTTCTTCCTTACCTTCTCTCGATCAGGGCTATGATGTCTAAGGCAAAGAAGCCCTTTCCTCCGTACATTTGTTTTGATCAGTGTTTTACCACAGCAACAAAAACCAAGCTTGCGCATCCTATGTAAGTATATGAAATGCAAAATATAGGCCATACCCTCCCCCCAAAGAAAAAAGGCAATTTGGCCACTGGCACAACATGGACAAAGCTGGAGGACATTGCATGGAGCAGATTGACATGGAGACAGAAGTGCCAAGGTCCTCACTGCTATGCAGAACCAGGAAACACTAGGCTCTCGGAAGCAATAAGTAGAATAGCACAGGCTGAGGATCTGATAGATGGACAGGATCCATCCAAGGGTACAGTTTTAGTCAGAGAACAAGCATGCGTGACCTTTTGTATGGTGAGATTAGTTAGCAGTGATGTAATATGAGAGACTATATCCCAAATGCTTGCAACACACACACACACACACACACACACACACACACACAAACACACACACACACACACATACACACCACACACATACATATGCATACACCACACACACACACACACACGCACACACACACACACACACACACACACACACACGCACGCACACACATTTAATATGTGACTGAGGGGCCTGCCAGTTAGATTGATTTAAATATTACAAAAGCAAACCTCAGATCCCCATGCTCTACCCCACAAAGATCATAGAAGATCTTAAAAGATCATAGTGTGTGCCAATGTGAGTTTTTGGACACAGCAGGCCTGCAGATACCTGTGGGGCCAGAAGAAGACACCAGACGCCCTGGAGCTAGAGTTACAGGTGCTTGGGAGCTGCCTGATGTGGGTGCTGGGAGCTGAACCTGAGTCCCTGTAAGAGCAGTGAGTGTTCTCAACCACTGAGCCATCTCTCTAGACCTGTTCATTACATTTTAAAAGATGAATCTGAGCTTAGAACTTTCCCCCATGTGACTGGGGTGCTCTGCTTTCTGTCAGCTACAACAGTGGACCATAGTGAAGTCACACAGTGTTCTCAGCCCATGGTTCTCTCTACCTGCTGACTGGCAGACTAAGGCCTGCCTTGAGGCCCTTGATAAGTGTCCTGAGTATTAGGGCTGGCTGGAGCTCCTAGTGGTGATTTGGTTCTATTTGAACTTGAGCAATTTTCATTGCCTTTGAAATCTCATTCAGTTAGGTTTAATAACAAATAAATAATTCATGGGGCCTGGAAAATGAAAGGGAAAGGAAAATAAAGAAATATGTCCTCAGAGATGAAGGAAGGGGCACCTTGGTCTCAGCACCACTCCCTAGCGTCCGCTCCCACCAGACTCACTTGTTTCTGAGAAGGTTCATAGGACCAAAGGAGGGAGTGTTAACTCTTTCAGGCACAAAGGTTCTCCCTTCACACATTCAATTGCCAAGGAATTGGCAAGAGATGGACAAGTGCCCACTCCATGTAGCCCAGCCTGGTGGCTACTGATCCACTCAGTGTCCCAATAGTAATCTCATAGCTCTTGTTCCTTCACATGGGAAATAATTGGTTGTGGAAATGTCAAAAGAGGCTAAAACAGCTTTGAATACTCAAATGGTGCTAAAGGCCCCTCCAGGGATCACCTGCTGCTTACAAGTAGGTGGGAACTTGACTTCTGACTTCCTGTAGAGCATGCTGGCCAGAATTAATGGAGTCATCATTCCTACCTAGTAGCCCTAAGAAGAAGAAAAGCAAAGTGTTATTCTCTGTGCCTAGCGTCACCTAAGAAGTAGGTCAAAAGTAGGTACACTGCATCTCATCAAACCCTTAGATCTAACTTTTAGGATGCAGAGTGTCTGGATCCTGGATGTGGGAAGGGAACAAAAGTTAAGTCTACAAGGTGGGCTTATGGTGGGCCCATGGGCTGCTGGTCAGTTGGCCAGCATTGCCTGCTGAAGTGGGTCCTTTCAAAGTCAACTCATATACAATGCCACAGACGGCATGCAGGCTGCAGTCCAGGAGGTGGCTGTATACATGTACCAAGTGATTTTTAATAACTGGGAAAGTAAAATGAAATAAGAAAATACTTATTTTAAACTACAAAAATTTAGTTACACAGAAAAAGATGTGCAAAGTGAAGTCTCTATTCTTGAGTTGTCCACCACCCAGATTTTCTTTTTGCAAAAAGATGCATATTGAATTACTTAGACCCCAAATGTCTGTTTTTATTTTCTTGAAATAATTTAAAAATAGATATGGAATAAATATGCAAAATGCTAGTGATTGTCAAAATCTGAGTGACGGCTACACAAAACATAATTATACCAGAAGTCTTCTGAATGTTTTGCAGATAGGTTCCAATCTTTGCTGGGGATTTATTTGTCTTTATTATAGACAAGTATTACCAGCCGGAACCTTCCACTGGCCACCTGTTTTCACTTGCTAGAGAGGTTAAGTCGCTAAGGGAGGCTCTGGATTGACATGTTTTGAGGTTGAATTAGCAACTGGGAACCTGAGAGCTAAGTGTCCTTGTAAGGAACAGGAAGTCCACAGGAACCTCAGACCCCTGGAGAACCAGCATACAGATGTGAACTCAGATTTCAGGAGGAAAGAGAGAAAGTGTTTTTCCATTAATTTATTTATTCATTAATTTTACATCCTGATCGCATTGCCCCTTGCAACACCCCTCCCAGTCCCCCCTCACACAGGCCAGAACTATACCTATGTTAAAGATTCTAGAAGACTAAATGACTGAACTTCAAGATGAGGGGGAATTAAAACTTACAGAACAGAGACAAATGAACTGTGTTAGACCTTTTGAAAACCATTACTTGCTGCTCTTATGTCTGACCTAACATCCTGTGCCTATAAAGACCTTAAAATTATTCTACTTCCACCAGCTTGCTTCCACCTCAGCCTCATGCTAGTAAGAACCATGGATCCACAGTGTCTCCCTGTTACATGACAGAGGATTGGGAAAGTCAGAAAGAAGCCAAGTTCTCAGGTCTGTTTGGGTACCCAGGAGAGAATCCTGACTGTACCTTGAATCTAATGCTAATCTCATTGTGGATATACTATAGGGGCCAAAGTTTGTAACATAGACAAGAAGTCTAGAAAATAGAGGGGAAAGCACAAAGGGATGGCAGGTCCCTTGTCTGACAGAATGAAAACACTAGCTTCTACCAACCCAACGCTGACCACATCCTCAGACAGCATCTGAAACCATCAGCAGCTCCCTGCTTGGTTGTAGCATACCTACCTGTGGCCCCAGCAATGCATTTGGAAAATACTTTGATTTGTGATTTCCTTTGTTCATGGCGAATAAAGTTTCATGTAACCACTTCTACAATGGAACACATTATATGCAGTAACCTAAATCCATGTTCCTAGGCATGGTTACAAATATTTGGCTCCAGAATAAGCTTTCTTAGTCCCTTTGGGGTGACAGCCATGTTTTACACAAGAGAAGGCAGGGGAGATTCCATGAGACACTATTTGGGATGTGGGATACAGGTTACAGCTCTTTGTGCTTTGCTGAAATATTGATTGCTACTTGATTGATTTTAATTGGCTGCAAAGTTTCATGCAGCTCAAAATAGAGTTGTGGGTAACCAAACAAGTCAAAACATGAGGGAGGAAGGGATTCTTGGTTGAAGCTTTCTAACATAGGGCATTTATAATCTGTGGCTTGGGGGTGGGGATCAGCTGGTGCATTCTGGGGGTGGGGAGGCTAGATAATATCCTGCTACCTCCAAATGTAGCTTCTCATGCAAAAATCTTCAACTTAGGGTCTTCAAGGTCACCCACCCCTTGTGTTTTGTTCTCTCGATGTTTCATTCAGGCTCAGATCTGTTGGATCAAATGGTGTGGGATGGAGTGAAGTCCCACATGTCCACCCAGAGGGCTCTCGGCTCCTGAGTAGAGTGGACACGCGGGAAGTGGCTGTGCGCTCTTCCACAGGCCTTCGGGCCAGTCAGGTTGTGTGAGAAGCCTCTGTGGAGAGACACAGCCTGTGGGTGGAAGAGGGTCAGCCATTCCCAGGGGATGAGTCACAGCCATCTTTGTGGAGTTCCCAGGCTCTGGGCATCGCAGACACCACTGGATGCCACAGGAGAGCTGGGAACAGAATGGAACCACAGGCTAGATGGAGCCTGGGCTGAAGGGGAGGAAAAAGGAGCATGGCTGGGGTCCCTGCAGGGACCGGGTGGGCGACTTGGGTACCAGCTAGCTGCTTTGGCTTGGGTGGAAGTCTGCTGCAGCTGGGAATGCTGAGACCTCTTCGACTGGAGGGTAGACGTGCGGCTCATTAGGCAAAGGCTGATTCCATTGTTTCCCATGGCAGATGAAGATGAATAGAGACAGTCCATAGTTTCAGAGGTTTATTATCATTGTGGAGAGTAGGTGGGCAAGACCGTACCCCTACTCCCTCAGGCCAGGGCAAGGTTGAAATAGTAACTGGGAAGGGACGTGGCTAAGCCTCTAGGTGTCTCATTAACATGGGGATGTTGAGGCTATGTGGCCACACCTCTACCTGTGGCGGGGTTTGAGGGCGTGACCATGCCGCTACCTGAGGCTTGAGGGGCGTGACCTTTTTTATGTGACCAAATGTCACAGACCTATGGAGAGATATAGGCACATGTTAGAAACTGTATTCTAGGAGCTTTGGCAAACACCTGCTGTCCCTTATACGCTGTCCTCCACTTGGGACAACCTTTTGGGCCTGTGGGGTTCAAACCTTAGCTCTACCAGAAAACACTGCCTATCACAGCCAGGTACAACCCCTTATTTTTAGGTGCCATGGAGCCATGGTACCTCCCAATGATATTACTGAGGACTGAGAAAATTGGGAAGAAGCCACAGCTCTCAACTCTATTTAGGCAGTCATGGAAGAATCTTGACCTTGAATCTGGGGCTGATTTCAAGTTGTAAATCAGACAATAGAGGAAGAAAGTAGAGAGGAAAGCATAAAGGGATTTCAGGTCCTGTGACGGAATTAGCACACAGAATTAGCAGAAGGGAAATTAGCGACATATTCTAATAATGGGCTGTAGTCAGCAAGAGTGCAGAGGCAGTGAGAGCCCTGGGGGGGTAGAGGCAGCCCAGCCCAGAAGCCAGCCTGACCTGCTTTGGGGGTCACTTGAAAGATTTTTAGTACTCATCTCAGAAGAGGAAAGGGCAAGGGTCCTTTATGGTCTGGAGGTCAGAGGGCAAACAGATGCTATATTCTAAGTTAGAAAGCCTTCCATAGGAGGGGCATCAAGCTACCTGGGTACAGGAAATTGGAAAGAGAGACAGAGAGAGCGAATTTGTGGACCTAGAGAGAGCAGTTTTAGAATTTAAAAAAAATAGTAAAGTTAGGTGAGAGGAAGGTACATTTAAACCAGGAAAAACATAAAGAGCAAAACCTGAAATGTGTAGCAGATGTCAGAATGCCCATCTAGTCCAACAGAATAGGGGTCTCCAGTTCAAGATCACAATAGATGCTTTTGGATGAGTACAGAAAGGAGTCTGGAACCCAAATAAGCTCAACTGAGGGAGAGATCTCCTTTATTTAATTAATTAATTTATTTATTTCACACACACAGACACACGTTGTGTATGTGTCTGTGTGTGGGGGTGTATGTGTGTATGTGTGTGCATGTGTGTGTATGTGTGTATATGTGTGTACATGTGTGTGTATGTGTGTATATGTGTGTACATGTGTGTATGTGTGTGCATGTATGTCTCTCTGTGTGTGTGTCTGTGTGTGCATGCAGGGGCACAGAAAGGCAAGAAGAGTAAGGATCCCCCGGAGCGGTTGTTGCAGGCACTTATGGTTACTAGGAACCGAACTCCAATCCTCTAAGGAGCAACAGGCATTCTTAACTCTGAACCATCTCTCCAGCCCAGCTCCTGTTACTGTTAGTTTGTATTATTTCTAGCTCCATCATTACTGATAGTGAATATAATTTTTCAAGCACTGCACAGCTGACTCAACTCTCAAGTTGCAGCTATCCATCAGGCTCCAACCATGCACGGTTAATCTGGCTGTGTGCACAGAGCTACAGTCACCTCTGTCACTTGTCTCTGCAGTGCCCTGGTTTCCCCAGATACAGCACAGTGATGATTATGTCTGTCTTATAAGATGCCATAGCAATCACATGGAAACAACCATGTCAAACACTTCTAAATGTGCCTCACAATCAATAAGCATTCAACAAACAGTGCCATGAATATTGTCACAGGTGTGTGTGCTACTGAGGAACCTGTCAGAGCGAGTCATGATTTATGCCAGGGGATAGTGGAAAATATTTATTTTGGTTATTTTCTTGTCTAGGTAGTGCCTGAGGGGATAATAAAAATATAAACAGGAAGGTATTTCTCCTTTGTTGGCAAGCATGATTCAGCTGATGAAATTAGATGTCTCTGCTTGTCTATTTTCTTTCTGTTTTCAGACAAGAGCACAAAATCTCATCTAAAAAGAAGGGAGGTCCTCCAACAGGGTTTTGATGGACAGATGACTGAACTGCTGATTGACAGCAAATTGCTATGAAAGGAGGGTCAACAATTAAGGATAATGCTTTCACATTGTAGAAATACTTTTACACTCAAGGCAAGAGCCTTTTCCTTATTTAAAAAAAATAGCCAAATAGGAGCTACAGACATGGCTCACATTGAGGAGTCCTTGCTGCTCTTGCAGAGGGTTTAGGTTCTATTCCCAGCACCCATATGGCATCCCACAACCATTGAGGTTGTCCAGTGCCCTCTTCTGGAGCCCAGGGGTACCAGGCATACACAGTACAATTATATACATGCAGGCAAAAGTGTGTGTGTGTGTGTGTGTGTGTGTGTGTGTGTGTGTGTGTGCGCGCATATGGCCACTCTATAAGCCATGGTCAACATTGCATGCCTTTCTCAGTTGCTTTCCACCTTACTGTTTAGGCAGAGTCTCTGGCTGAACCTGGAGCTCACCATTGACTAGACCAGCTACCAGTGAGCTTCAGGGATCCCCCTGTCTCTGCCTTCCCTTTGCTGGGCTTACAGGCCCACACCACAGTGCCTGACTATTCCCGTGGATAGCAGGGATCCAAACTCAGCTCCTCATGCCTGCTCAGCAAGCATTCTTCCAGCCAAACATCTGCCTCTCCAGCCTTTAATTTTGATTCTTTTGGGAAAATAAATGACTGCAGCCATGCTGGACCATGTGGCTGGCCATACGTGGAGCCTCTGTGATGCTAGCAACAGAGACTGCACTGCTGTCCACTCGCCAGCGGCACTGCGGACCCATGCCCCATTGTTTCGCTTGTGTTATCATTTCTGGGTGTAATAACTCTCCTGTCTGGGAGAGGTGGCACCTCACTGCTGTTTCAGTTTTCATTCCTGTGTACTGTGTGGCCATTGTGAGTCTGCTTTGGAGTTTTCTGCCTGTTGTTCAACTGGCTCATTTGACCTTTTGTCCTTAGCTTGTTGACCTCCCTCTGCACTTGACACGCTAGCCCCTGTCATTAGATGCATGGCTGGTAAGCATTCTCTCATTGAGCAGACTTCTTTTCTGCTCTGTAGACTATTTCTTTGGCCATACAGAAGCTCCAAGTTTCATGTAATCCCACCAGTGAGTGCTTGCTTTGCTTACCAAGAAACTATTGCCCTTACCAATATCACAAGGCATTACTCTGAAGCTTCTTGTAGAGGTGTCAGAGTTCCAGGGGTTGCATTTGCATCCTATATTCACTTGGGGTTCTTCTTCTGTAAAGTGTAAGAATTTGCGTGTTGGATTTTCTTTTTGGAAAGTCCAGGTTTCCCAAGCACCCTGCTTCGAGGCCCCAACTTTTCACCACTGAGCATTTTCTTCACCCATACCAGAAAGCTCAGAGGCAAAGCCCAGGCTTCCACACCCATCAGGCACTGGGCGCTGCACCAGAGCAACTGTTCCTGAGAAAGAAGTAGACTCCACCACATTCTGTGGAGAAGAGCAGTTCTCTATTTGAAGATAGGACAATGCCTTATAGAGAAACAGAAGTGTCCTGTTAGATTCTGTGTGAGTCCAGCTGCTGGGAGAGGAACACAGGCTGTTTTCCTCTGGGGAAGAACAAGGTGCTCAAACTGGAGCCTGGCTTAGCCCATTCTTGAGCACACTGCCAGGTGCTCAGCACACACAAGGTGCTTTTCAGCCCCATGGCTGACTTGTTCTCTGTTGGTGTGCGTTGTTCAGTATGCTGAAGTACCCTGAGGAAGTAAAACTCTGTACATCTAATCTTTACTGTGTGGAAAATGGAGGATGTAGTGTCTACACTGCAGGAGTCCTCTAAAAGTGGTTCATCCTAGTCTAGGGATGGCATAATCATAAAAGCTAAACTTTACTCACTTGTTAAAGCCCAGATGCATTTCTTAGTGATCAGTCCAAGCTCATCAGGAGCTTCTAAGAAGGTGGGCCTAACTTTACTGTCTCCTAGCCTTACCCAGGGAGAGTCTCAGAACTTGGAGGCATACCCAAAGCCATGGCTGGACCTCCAGATACCTGACAGCAGGTGCCATGTCAGCATTCCACTCACAGTATCAATGCTCTACTTTCCATCTCTGGCTGTCTTCTTGGAGATGGATGTTTCTACCTTTGCTCATGGGCCATTGCCAGGGGTCTTACTGTATTGTGTTCCTACAAAGTGAACACTGAAATGATAGCAGAATGGCAGATAGAAGAACAGAAAAACCAGCCATCATCATGTGCTCCTGGCTCTCATGAAGATCCCTGTAGGCTGGAAGTACAACCCTGGATTTAGCTCTAACTATTCGTTCTAGTTCAGTGGAGGGCAGAGGAACCTAAGGACTGTCTGTGGGATTTCCCTGTGATGGACTTAATGTGGGCAGGTTCATGGTTGCCTGTGAGTTAGAGTCAAGTGTCTCTGAGTCCCCAGAGGTGATTGACACAGAAAGGAGCTGCTGGCCCTTTCTGACACCAGCTTAAGTGGAGCCACTTCTGCACCTTCTACAGACACTCACCACTCAGACAGAGCTTCACAGTGGAATCCTACCTGTAGCCATTGGGAGCTTCACGGTAAATCTCCCATCTTAGATTCAGAGAGGATGATAGATGTATGTCTGTCATGATTTGAGTATGAAATATCTCCAACAGGCTTGTGTTTTAAATACTCGTGGCAGCTGGTAGCACTATTTTGGGAGTTTGGTTATGCTTCCCCCAAGGAAGGAATTTTAATAGTAATGTGGGGATAGGTCAAGAGTACAGTTGCCCACAGAAGCCAGAAGAAGGTGTCAGAGCCCCTGCAGCTTAAGTTACAGGTGATTGAAAGCCACCTGGTGTGGGTCCTGAGAAATGGACTCCTGTTCTCTGGAGGAGCAGTAAGCACTCTCAACCACTGACCAATCCTTCCAGTCCAGTGGCTTGTGAATGACCTTTAAAAAATGGGGTTCTTCTCTTGTATGCACCCCTTATGGAAACACCAGGATGCAATTATGGTGCAACCTCAACTATTCTATAAAAGCCTCTCACTAAATTTTATCTATCAAAAATTTTTATCTATTAAAATCTCCAGGAAATTTACACAGTAACACCAGGTTAACATGTGCTGCTTCCAATAAAACAAACCCTGGGCTATTGGTTCTGAAAATATGGATCTGAAAATGATCTTCTCAAGTCTGCTTAGGATTCAGCATCCACTCATCTAACTTCATACAAAGATACCTTCCTCACGTCTGTCCCGCCTCTCACAACTCCTCTTTACTCAGTCCTTACCTCAGTCTTCTCATTTATTCAAGACCTACCTCCTGTTCCAGGTGGAAAACTGGAGAGGAAGGCTAAGAAACAAAACAATAAGAACTGTAAAAAGAAATCAGTGAATCTGAGTACTCTGACTAGACACACAGGAGTTATGCCTCTCACTTTTATTCTTGTTTTATTTGAAGTCCAGTTTGGTCACGGTGCCAGGCTGGCCTTGAACTCATGATCCTCCTTGCTCTGCCTCCTCTTATTCTTAATCCTTCATCTGTAACAAGGAGTGCCTGAGCATGGTCCCGGGGAGTCTGAGGGCTCCTCTAGCCAAAGCCCTCTTTTCCTCTGCCTTTACCTTTAATAGTCAATTAACACATTTGCATCCAAATATATAAATTAAAAGATTTCTTGGTTGGACAGTCAAGAACTTGACCTAATCTGCTAAATCCCAAAGAATTTTGTTTACCAGATGATCTCCTAAGATATTCTGTTATTGAATAGAAGTTCACAAAATTTAAAATTTTACAATTTCACATCATGATCTTAAAAGATAAACTCTAAATAACTTCTTGGAAGGGCCAAGGCATGAGACCCTCTGCCTTTGCTTTTGTGGTCTATGGAAATAATTTTACATTTTCTTAGTGGGATTCTTTAAGGTCTAAGCAGTGACTTTATTGTACATTTATATCCATACATGGCAGCTCAGTATCTCTGTCTGCCCTTTGGGGTTAGCCATAGAAGTCTGGGGCTGGAGAGGGACACAAACCACACTTCCCTCAGTGCAAGTTTGTAGGAAGAGAATGAGTGAATGAGTGAATGAGATTCCTGTCTCCTTTAGGATAAATTTATTATTTTTTTATTAGTTTATTTATTTATGTGCCCGTGAGCTGCATGCATGAGTGTGTATGCATGTGCATGTGTGCATGTGCACACACGAGTATGAATGTGTCCGTGTGCAGCTGTGTCCAGGCATGGAAAAGGTGTTGGGTGCTTCCTTTTGTCTTTCTGTTTCTTTGAGGCACAGTCTCACCTAGAACTCACGTCTTCTTGGCTAGTCTGGAAGCTAACAAGCCCAGACCCTTCTGTCCTGGCCTGTACCCCACTCCTGGAGCTGGAGTCACAGGCATGTGTAGGACACCTGCTTTGGTGTGTGGCCACCGGCACCTGAACTCGCAGTCCTCGGGATTGTGCAGCAGGCAGATCTTTTTCTAAAACAGTTTTTTATTGATTCTTTGTGAATTTCACATCATGCACCCCAATCCCACTCATTTCTCAGTCTTTCCACACTCACTCTCCACCCTGTAACTTCCCCCAGAAAAGAAAATTTTAAAAAATTATAGTTAAACAAGCAAGCAAACAAACAAACATCTCGTTGACCCCTGGGGCAATGACCACAACAGGCATTCTTAGCCTCTGAGCCTACCTCCTCTCCCGTCTTCTGATGTAGGCATTTTGTTCTGGAATCCAAGGGTCTTGGAAGCTGCCCACTGTAAGGAAACATCTGCAAAGTTATGTCAGATGTCTTGAGCTCTGACAGGTTCATATTACAGTTTGCTGCTTGGTGGCTGATCATTGTTTGCAGACTCTGCTCTTCACAGAGCTGGTCCTTGGCAGAATGCTGGATAGGACAGAGGAGGAGCAAGTGAGCAGAGAGGTAGCAGAGTTCCTTCAGGGTTTGTCAGTAAGGACCACAGTGTGGCCAGGCTCTGCCCTGAATCAGGGCAGCTTTTTTTCCTGTGTGGGAGAATCAGCCCTGGGTTCCAGCGATGAGGACTGACAGGAGAGCAGGTGTTCCCAAGGTCACTATTCAGAGACTGAGGCTGCAGCAATCTATGGCTCTGAGAAAAAAAAAAAAAAAAAGAGCAGCCATCTGGCTGAGGTCAAATTGTTCAAGGTAACAACAGTAGGAAGGGATGCTCATATACAAGGTACCTAAATATAGGGTATTGCACAACACACACACACACACACACACACACACACACACACCACATACACACATAGATACAACACACACTACAAATACCACACCACACACACACACACAGCATACACACAGCACACACACACACACACACACACACACACACACACACGCACACACCATACCAGCTGCTCTCCACCCCCACATTCATATGCACACATCACACTACTAACAACATAGAATACACACACACACACACACACACACACACACACACACACGCACAGTCTTTTTCCCAATCTCCTCTGATCTTCTGTCTCTACTGTAGAAACTAGTGCAGTAAACACCATGATACACTGTGATGACAGCCCTGGCATTTAGTAGCTCAGCAGCATGGTCACATGGTGTACAGGCTGAACAGGTGACATCAAAACTCAGACATTCGGGGCCACTTAACTATGATACACCTTGTGTACCAGTAATGTGAGATGCTGGGAAGTTCTCGAAATCCCTTCTTCCTTCTGAGTTGTAAGTCAGAGTTGGCCCAGAGTTGACCATCTGCACTGCTTACAGTTGGTGAGAGACCCCAGGGGAAGCAAGAGATACTCAAGCTTACCTTGACCCACACTCTTCCCTGACACACATTCAAGCTCTCTTTCCAGTCACCAGCCCTGTTGTCCCCAAGTCACACCAGGGCTGCCAGAATCTAAGAATCACAGACTGAGTCACCCTTGACAGAATTTTTACCTCTCTGGTGCTTCCTGATGGTGGTAAAGCTCATTGTGTAGGGGTCATTACTCAGTGATGGTCTCAGAGTTCACCTTGGATTGGTTACCATGGCTCTCGGGTACTACACAAGCATTGAACCTTACCTCTACCACTCTGCTTTTCTGGGGTTTGATGTCTGTCTTCACCACTGCTCCTCTCTAGTTAGAGAGTGGCTGATAGTGTTGGGACCTCATGCTTGTAACAGTTTTAGAATGCATGAGAACAGACAAGCTTCTTATATTGTAACATGGCTCTCTGAAACCCGCTGACTAGATGTTGTGCATGGATGGAGCTGGCACAGGAGATGTGACTACCCTCAGTAGCATGCTTGACTGGCCTGTAGGATGTCCTGAGTTCCATCCCCAGCACTACATAAATGAGGCATAGAAGCACCCTACCTGTCATCCCAGCCTACATAGCAAGCGCCAAACCAACCTGGGTTGCATTGGACCTTGTCTTAAAGGAAAATTAAATAAATAAATAAATAAATAAATAAATAAATAAATAAATAAATAAAAGGTGGTTTGACATGAAGTTGAAGGGAATGTTCTGAGATTAAAAGTTCAGCCCCAGGGACTCATGAGGACCACTGTGCCAAGTGTGCCAGTGCAAAGAACTGACACACTTGAGCAATTCTCTTTATTATTTTTCTACGCTCTCATTGCTTCTCTGTTGGTTATTGCTTCCTGCCTCCTGCCCACTTTGGGTTTGCTTTGTTCTTCTCTAGATAGTTTATTAAAGATAGGGAGTTATTGATTTGAGGTCTTTCTTCTTTCTTAATGTGAGTGCTCACTGTAGTTTCCCTCTGAGGATTGCATTCATTGAATCCCCTAAGTTTTGATGTGGTGTTTTGTTTTCAACACAAACCATGCTTATTTCCCCATGGTCTCTTCTTTAATCCAGTGGTTATTTATGAGGGAATTGTTTAACTTCTACACACCTGTGTGTGCTTTTATAGGCCTATCTATTATTGATTTCCAGGTTCAGTCTGCTGTGATCCAAGCCATGCTTTTCACCACTGAATGTCAGCCTTTCTATAAGTATTGAGAGCTTTTTCCTTACCAAACACCTGGAGACTGTTCCCTAAGCATTGGAGGGGTATGTGCTCTGCCTGTGGGGAGCATCAGCCACAGTTCACAAAGCACCCAGTGTCTCACACAGGCATCTGGGGCAGATCATGCAGGGCTGTGATGGCACAAACATCAGCTCCTTCTTCTGCTATGGATTCCCAATTCACATATGTTTCATGTTACTTTAGCTTCCATTTGGAGCTCCACACTCATCCTGGAGACTACACACTTGGCTTGCGTTCCTTATAACTCAATTAATAACTAAAAATATGCATGGGCTTCTATTCATTCTGGTTAAAAGAGCATTTTCTCTGGGCTGACTCACTCATTAACAACATTTACTGCTGAGTACTGGGGTTTGGTTCCCAGAACACACTTGGCCATTATCAGTCATCACCTGTAACTCTAATGCCAGAAGTTGACACTCTCTTCTGGCCCCCATGAGCATCAGCCATGCACATGGTACACACACACACACACACACACACACACACACACACACACACACACACAAACACACACACACAAACACACAAGCAAATACTCATACACCTTTCTTAAAAAACCTCTCAAATATAGTTTTCTCATGCTTTCCATTCAGTACCTTAGAAATGTATGCATTGAGCTAAATAAGGAAGAATACAGTTCCCAAATAGGGCTTCCTTCTTTGACAGGTTGTGAAGACTGTAGTGGAAAGCATATTACTTTGGGGAGCTCAAAGGTTTAAAATAATAATTAGAAGTGATGAGTCCCATCACAGGTCACCCCAGTGCCCCAGCCCTGAAGTACCACATGCATGCATCTGCTTGATTGTGCACCAATCAGAGGTGGTAACGGCGAAGAGAGTGGAGCTTTGACATGGAAGTAGGAAGTGTACCATGTCTTTCGATCCTACAAAGAGCAGTCTAGTAGAGGACCCAAGGAAGGAAGAGGGGCCCACAGCATGTCATAGGACCATGAAACAACCTATGCTGAAGATAAGCCTTGATTCCTGAAGAGAATCGGCCACTGGTGTGCCAGCCACTTGCCCAGGACGTTGACCATGGCCTCTGGGAATCATGCTTCCTGATCTGGGCATCAGTAGTGATGGTAGTGCTTGCTTTAGACAATTACTGAAAATGTGCCACGGGCATCTCTAACACGGTGTCTCTAGCACCGACTTCTGTTACTTCTTCCACAAAAGTTATCTTTTCCCATATTCCCACGGGTAGGTGGGAGGAGGAATTCCCTCACAGAGGTGGGGAGGGGGAGGGGACACGGGGTTTCTAAAGAAAAGGGGAATCATCGGAAATGTAAATAAAATATCAAAAAAAAAAAAAAAGGTTATCTTTTTAGGTTATTGAGTTTCTCATGAACTGTCAGACATCCTTCTCTCTGCCCTCAGACCCTCCACCCTCTAAACATTACCTGCCTGTTGGAAAACTCTACTACTTAAAGGTTGAAGTCTACATGTCTGGATAGCTTCTTTGAACTCAGTGTAAAATGGAGGACTCTCTTTCCCAGCTGGGGTTCTTTTTCTCTACCTTATCTGGGGAACCCCAACTCCCACAGGAATATCACGTAATTACATGATATTAATTTCAGGTTTTCTCACCTGAAATTACAGGCTCAACCTCCTGAATACCTCTCCATACAAATGAGATATCCCCAGAACCTTTAACGGCAGCCAATGAAACTTCACACTTAGAGGAACTCCTGCCACACTTTCCAAGGTTTATATAGTCCTTGTCCACCCCGAATAAGCTGTATGAGCACAAGCTATTTCATTGAATACCATCTGAGAGAGTGGCTTCATTGAATGCCGTCTAAAAGAGCTGTAACGTCAGAGGGCCATAACACTGAAATCTTCAGAAGAGACTCCTCCCTCCAGCATTCACTGCTGTACTGGCATCCTGCTGGCACACACGGTCCACATCCTTCATCCTTTCCCACCTAATGGACTTTGGGGTCCAGACACCCCAAAGGAAGACATGGACCACAGAACTCAGCTCTGTTCCACCCTTCCCCGCTCTGTGTGCAGCAGCACCTAGACACCACAAAGAAAGAGAAGAGAAATGAAACTGCCTGCCCTGTCTACATCCACCATCTCCCTCTTCATCAGACCAACACTGCTCAGACCATCATATTCTCTTGCTACAGACACCACCTTTCTAATCTCCCCTTGTCTGATCATCACCGTTCCCACTCAGGTCCTTAGACTAGCCATTTCACACCAGTTAGCCCCCAAGTGAGTCTTAAGCAAGCAGCTGGCAGCAGCTAGGCACAGATCCCAGCTGGTCGTTTATCTGTCCAGACAATCAGAACTCTATCAAAATGCTGAAGTCCAAATAACACTTCAGATTATTTACAGTGGGAAAATGGAGTCTCAGGGCACAGAGATATAACAAAGACTATGAACTCCAGCTGACTGAGCTGCCTTCCCTTTGGCCCCCAGGGCTTTTGTGTTTAACCTTTATCGAGTAACAACATCAGTAAATAACTATTTGTACTACCGCCACTCAGGACCCAGATGGCTGTTCCCTCCAGACAGGTTTGGAGCTGTCTGTGACACAGTATTGTGAACCTGTCATGTATAGTTCAGACTCAATCACTGTTTAGTTAAAGCTCTCTCCTAAGCATTTATCTTGTGTGGACATGAAGGAATTCACCATTGGACTTGTTTGGGATACACATTCCTTCCAGCAAGTGATCAGAGGGTGGGGGTGATGGTTGGTGGGAGGAGAATCTGATGGGCCAAGTGATGATGATGGAAGAGAAAACGATCAATGAAGAGAGGGTCATTAATATTTAGAGGGAGGAGAATTTAAGGGTGGGAAGGAAAGGTGTGTTCTAGTCACAGATAGCCCTGATATACAGAAGTGGTATGGCAAAGGTCAGAAGACTGTGAATGACTAGTGTCATGTGAGCAGTCCATGGGCTTCTTTGATATCACCGTGGAAGTCAAGAGAAGGTCAGATTCTAGAGGGCCAGCATTGTGAGCATGTTGAGCTGGGGTTGCTCATGAGATGCCCAGCAGCAAGGCCAACCCTGTAAATGTGGAACACAGGCAAGATGTGGGCACAAATCAAGTGCAAGAGCCTTAGTTAGCATAAGGCTAATAGTTGCTTAGAATAGCATCATGTTAGCTGATTAATGAACGGTGGCATGTAGAAAGGGAAGGCTGATCAAAGCAACAGAGGCCCTTGGCACCCCATTAAATTAGGCTGGGGTAGTAGAAGGGGCTAGAGGACATGAGAAAACTGTGGCATGCCCTGGCATCTGTGGTGAAGTTGGAGAGGAACCTCTAGTGACACCCTGTGGGATCTGTAGAGACATTACTATGCCCCCCCCCCCGTTCTTTATTCCATCCTCGAGGTGTTCACTGTAAGCAGAACTACCTCCTGGGTCTAGAAAAACCAGGGATGCAGTAGAGAATACTTGGGGAAGGTCACAGAGCTTGAAGGTAAAATTTCCAACACCTTTGGTTTGTGGAGAACTAAGAAACTCTCTCTGTATCAGCATATGTGTGAACTGAATGTAACATTTCCAGTTGGTTAAATATAGAACCATGAGATAGGTCTAAATGAAATTAATATAAAGGAACTAAGTGTGTGGTGACCTGACTTTATCCTCCAAACAGGGTGATAAGCAAGGGAAGAGGGTAGAGACTCATAGATGTCAGGACAATCATAAATTATGTCATCCCTAGGACAGGGATGCCATGTTCCAATGAGTGTGGGGATAAACACCTGACTAGAACTCACGGAAGGGAGAATATGGTAGGAGGAAGCAGTGATGTCACAAGAATGGAGTCAGAGCAATTTCAGAGAGAAGAAAAGCTGAGGCTGCAGTAGGGTATACTCGTGGGTCAGTGGATGGCATAGAATCCAGTTCTTTAAAAGTTCACTCAGAGCCTCACCTTCTCTGCTTTATGTACTGCTTACATTACTGGAATCTCAAGTGCATGGTAATATGTTAACATGAATTTATGGCCTATGCTTCATTAAAAATGATAATGTCACATTAGAGAAGAATGGACCTGAAGCATTAATGATCTATAAAAATACTGCCCTCGCCATCAGGAACCGGTACTTCTTGTAAATGCTGCAGTGGCTGACTTGGTAGGCAGTGGGTTAAATGTGCACCAGCCACGGCCTCTTACCATGAAGCCTGTGTAGTTCTTTCTTTGTTGCTGGGAAGTGGCCTCTGATAAAAGCAACTGGAGGAATCAAAGGTTCAGTTTGACTTGTCTTGGCAGGGCAGACATGGTGGCCGGAGCATGGGGAAGCTATTTGCATCACACCTGCAGCCAGGAAGCATAGCAGGATGAATGCAGAACTCAGCTCGCATTCACCTCTTTGCTGTCTGGTACTCTGGCACATGGGTTATCCACACTCAGGGTGAACCTTTCTAACTTCACTAACCCAGGCTAGAAGCTCTCTCACAGGTGTACACAGAGGTTTATCTCATAGATGATTCTAGATGTTGTCAAACTGGCAATCAATATTAATTATCACAGAGTCAGAGCTGTAAGCTGTGGTTAGCGAGGCATGTGTCTAGGGCATTTACAGTGATCAATGTGGATTTATAGCATGGGTGTGTGCTGAGGGACAGGGTGTACCACTGGACAGGGTGTATGTGACTCTCTATTGCTAGTATACCTTTGTGTGATAGCTATTTGTGTTTAGGGATGAGGCCTAGAGTTAGAGGTGAGAACAAAAAAAGTGGTCCTCAATTCAGAGATTAAAACAGAGGCTCCCCTGTGTTTGAAAGAACATAGAATTAACTGACCCCATATGTGCTATCGCCCAGATACCTTAGTAGGGCCAGAAGGGCTCTCCCAGTTCCTACCTACAATGACATGTTGTGAGCTGATTTAGTAGACTTAACTATTCCAGGCATGCAGTGAGACTGTCTCAGAAGAACTGAGGCCTCTAATCCTTTGTTACAGTACATTTTATGTGCATGTATGTATTCATGTGTATAAGCATGCACATATGTGTGTGGGTGCCTGGATGAGAAATCTTTCTCATAATTTCAGCTGTTAACCATTTGTTCCTCAATTGGTGGTTCCATCTGGGCAGGTGTGGGGGATGTGGCCCTGTTGGGAGAAGTCTGACACTGGAGGCTGCTCTGAGAGTTGAAACGCCCACACCATTTCAAGTTCTCTTGCTGCACCATGCTTGGGATTCAAGATGTGAAGCCTTGGCTTCCTGTTTCTGATGCCATGCTTTTGCTCCACCATCTTGGACTTTAAACATCTAGAACTGTGAGCCTGAATAAACCCTTTCTTCTGTAAGTTGCTTTAATTGTGGCATTTTATCATAGCAACAGAAAAGTAACTGAGACGGTGTCTGTGGATGCCAGAAAAAGGTATCTGATCCCAGGGAGCACTTACAGGCACTTTGGAGCCACCCAATGTGTGTGTGCTGGTAACCAAACTAGAATCCTCTAGAAGAGCAACACGTTCTCCTTCATTTAAAAAAGCGTTTTTGTTTATTTTGTGTGTAGATGCTTGTGTGAGTATGCTCTCATGAAATCAGAGGCGGCTTGTGGCAGTGAGTTCTTTCCTTTTACTGGGTAGGCTGCAGGGACTGAACACAAGTCATCAATCTTGGTGGCAAGCATCTTCACCCACTGAAGGATCGAACCATCAGCTCCCCTTTCTTTATTCCACTCTCAAGCATCACCCCCCTCCCGGTTCTTTATTCCATCCTCGAGGTGTTCACTGTAAGCAGAACTACCTCCTGGGTCTAGCAAAACCAGGGATGCAGTAGAGAATACTTGGGGAAGGTCACAGAACTTGAAGGTGAAATTTCCAACACCTTTGGTTTGTGGAGAACTAAGAAACTCTCTCTGTATCAGCACATGCGTGAACTGAATGTAACATTTCCAGTTGGTTAAATATAGAACCATGAGATAGGTCTAAATGAAATTAATATAAAGGAACTAAGTGTGTGGTGACCTGACTTTATCCTCCAAACAGGGTGATAAGCAAGGGAAGAGGGTAGAGACTCATAGATGTCAGGACAAGTATAAATTATGTCATCCCTGGGACAGGCTTGGGTGCTCTGCTACCTTTTAAGGGCTTCCCATGTTTTAAGGGACATTCTATGGCACTCTCTCTTCCTTGGCATAACAAGAAGATGCCCCCTTGATAAATCAGCTAAGCTCATCTGCAGGTTCCACTTTCAAGGTCAACACAAGCCCACTTTTCTATTTCTATTCCATGCGGTGATTTCTATGCATGCCTGTAGGAATTCTGTCACCCTCCTGGTGATGTATGCTCCTGCTGCCCCTGGAGTCCACACCCAGAAAGATATCTGATATATGTTGGCACAGAGTGATGACATTTTGAACACTGATAGGAAAATCATGGTTGTAGAGATGATTTGTATGCTAGGAGACTGTAGCTTGTGAAGCCAGTTCCAGTTGAGTTCTCGGGAACTAATTAACGCTCACTCAAGAGAGTAGGCCACTCAAATAAACTCATCCCTACTTTCCAGTCATCTTGCCCTCTGCTGATTCCTGCCTGTCTTAGAGACCCACTACTTTGTGTTGCTGAGGACTTAGATGCAAGACCCTTCCTACTGCCTGTCAGCAATAATTTGGGTACTAAGTTATTCTGCTTTAAAGCAATTGGATTAATATCCCAGACTAAAAACAAGCTAATTCCAATGATTACTGCAAACCCTTTTTAAAAACATTGGCAAGAGGCAAGAAATATAAAAATAAAACAGGTTCTGCCAAAAAATCAAGCCATATGTATAACAGAAAACAGAAGGAGAGAGGGAGGGAGGGAGGGAAGGAAGGGGAGAGAGAGAGAGAGAGAGAGAGAGAGAGAGAGAGAGAGAGAGAGAGAGATCGCCACATTGTTCACCTAGCAAACAAACAAACAAACAAACAAACAAAAATAACCTACAGTAAGGAGACAGAGTCATTCAAAAGGTGGATTTTACTCAGGATGGCTATGGACTTGCTATATCCAAATGTGGACCCTGTGACCCCTACAGTCAAATACTGCTTCTAAGGACTGAAGTTTCTGTGCTCTGTCATTGAGCAAGGGGCAGTGAGGACAAGGCCAGCATTATAAGCTATAGGTTGACCCTATGCAAATGAGATATGTTCGAAAGGGTATCAAGCTGTAGGGCACGGGGAAAGTGTGGGAGGGCACTCCTTGGACGTTGCCTCCACTTCCTGCGGTCACACCGTGGCAGACATGGTAAAACCTGGATGGGAGCAAAATGAAACATCTAGTAGCCGCTGCAGAATCTGTAGAACTGTGTCTCTGGCTCCCATCATCTGCAGTGCACCCTGCAGTGCTCACCTAGGTTTTAGATTACAGGACACTGGTGTCTGTCCTCCCTTTCCTAAGCTACTTAGACATGGATACAGGGTTGTCTCTCCCATGTACCTCATTCTCTCATAGTGCATATCTGAGCCTCAGATGACTTCCTACTCATAGTTTCTTATTTTTGAGGGCCAGCCTCAGGTTTAACACTGTACTGGCTAGTTTTGTGTGTCAACCTGACACAAGCTGAAGTTATCATAGAGAAAGGAGTTTCAGTTGAGAAAATGCCTCCATGAGATCCAGCAGTAAGGCATTTTCTCAATTAATGATCAAGAGGGCAGGGCCCCTTGTGAGTGGTACCATCTGTGGGCTGGTAGTCTTGGGGTCTATAAGAAAGCAGGCTGAGCAAGCCAGGAGAAGCAAGCAAGCCAGTAAGAAACACGTCCTTTCATGATGAACAGCAGTATGGAAGTATAAGCTCAATAAACCCTTTCCTCCCCAACTTGCATCTTGGTCATGATGTTTGTGCAGGAAAAGAAACCCTGACTAAGACAAACACCTAAATAAATCCCTCCATTTTCAAGTCAGGTGATTGGAAGGGTGAAGTCTCTTTGGGTAAAGAAAGAGAAAGTGGAACCATCTCAGCTTCTTACATTGTGACCACCAGCATGGTCTGATGCCTCAAGGCCACCAATAGACAAGCCACAGAAAATGCCTTAGTTACCAGGTTTGGGTACTTCTAGAAGACAAATCAGTGTGAATCCAGATGAGGCAGAGTGGGTTGACAAGTAGGCACGGCAGGTTGACAGGTGAATGCGTGGCAGAGTGGGAGTCTGGGGCTGTAAGGTGAGAACTTAGCACCTGCTTCCCACTCCTCCTGATCTCATGGGATGCGCAAAGATGTGGGGTGGGCAAAAATGAACAAATATGTTTGGCAAATTCTGCTTCTCAGGAAACTAACTTCAAGGGTGTATCCTAAGAGTTAATTGCTCTTTTAAGATGATGGGTTCCCTTCCAGGGCTCTCAGAGTAAACGCAGAGTGCCACACAGCCCAACCTCGCATGACCATGGCCTGTTACAGCTAAAGAACAGCCATGCTGGCCGAGCATCCACTGGGCCCCTGTGGAGAAGCCACTAGCCTGGGCTATCCCAAAACCATTTTGCTTATCTGACTGTGAGAGAATCTTCAAATTAGCTTTTGGCATTCAAGGTCCTCACTGACAAATCAAAGGCCCTTTCAAAAATGGGTCAGCTCCTTCAGATGCCTCCTGTCCTTTGTTCTGTAATTACAATGCACATCAAGAAAATGATCAAAGTCCTATTTGGGGAATATTGGATTAGCAGAATATTTGATGAAATCAATAATTGGAATGATGAGGGACTTTTACTAATTACAGCTGGAAGGGCTAATATTGTCTGTGGAAATGAAATAGGAGGCTTTGTTCCTTATGTAAATGATGGTGGTATAGAGAAAACGTGTCTTGGAAGGATGCCCTTTGGACTCTGGTTTCTGTGTCTGATGGAAGGGAACGCAAGAAGAAAAGGATACACGGGCCCCTGAAACTTGAGACTCTAATTACACTAGAAATGAGTTCACTTCATAAATTGGGTATGCCTTTCAAAAGTTAAATATCAGCCTGGAAATATAAAAAGAAATTTGATCTTACATTTACATACTTTTGTGTACACACATTTTCTCTTACTGTAAATCAAGTGCAATGTAATTTGTTTTACTTTTTAAGATAGTCTCATGTATCCCAGGCTCAAATTCATTATGTAGCCAATGCTCTTCTGATCCCCCTGCCTCTACCTCCCCAGTACTGGAATTAATGGCATGCACCACTTTATGCAATGCTGGGGACAGAACCCAAGGCGTCATGCATGTTAGACAAATCATACTAGCAACTAAGCTACAGCCCCACCTCCCATCGTGTGACTCTATTAGAAGTGCGTGTTGGCAATGTGTGTAGCTTAGGGTTAGATCTTGTTTATTTCTTCCTAAGCCCATTTTAAGTAAAAGGAAGGTTTTGCAAACACCCCACACCCTGTTTAGTCCCATTTGTATTGAGGCAGAAATCACTGTACTCAAATCTCCATCAGCCTCATTATCAGAGAAACTGGCCGGACAGCTGATTGATTGGCTGTATGTACTGCTGGCTTAGTATCGATCTACTAAGCATTCCCCATGGCTTGCTAAATATATTCTATAGAAATCAAGTGAGGTTTTACTTAAAGGAGAACTCTTAACCCACTATGATTATTGCATAGGAGACAGAACTCAACTTGGCCAAACCAGCTGGGAAGACAGTTCCCAGTGTGGGGACACTGTCCTCCCTCCTTGGGCACAGTGTGTGCTTTCTACTCATTCTGCCCTCCTGTGTCTGGGTCTATATCCATGTTGTGCACACTTACAGTCTCTTTACTCAATCATATCCCCTCCTCTTGACCAGCAGGACTCTTCTGCCTTGCCTTTATTCTGTTTTAAGGGTCCTGTTCCAGCCCTCCCCCTTCTAGAGCTTTAAGAAGCTCTACACAGAATGAGCTCCTAAGTCTCCCCTGGGTTTCCTTGTATGTGTGATGGCAGCATAGGAACAGAGAATCTTCTATCGTAAGGTATGATCACCTAGTATTATCCCTTGTCACTTGGTGTGAGCAGGAGGCACAGCTCCCTGGAGAGAATCCTGGCCTCTGTTTCCACCACTCATTTTCTATGGACTCTGTAAGCCCAGAGCTGATGTATTCTGCATACCTGGCTCCTATTAGCCCCTCTTGGTACCGTCCTCCTCTGTGCTAGTGGCTGTCCCCTCCTCTGTGCCTGTCCTGTGCTGCTGCAGCTATTGGGTCCTCATGTCTCCCTTGCCCAGATCTACAGAGATAAGCAGAAAAAGAATGGGGAGAGATTGAAGCTGTAAGGGAGATACAGAGTAAGCACAATTGCATGTATCTACTGACATGGTCACAGAGCAACAGCCACAGCATTAGCTTCAGGCCAGGATGGTATTAATTGCCTTTCAAAATGGTGTCTTATTCAGTCTTAAAAGCAAGACATTTTTGCATACCTCACAGAAACAGATTCAGAGATGTCAACCTAAGGTCACAGAGCAGTGCATCAGCAGGTGGCACCGTACCCCCTTCCCACAGCTTCCCTAGTGGTGCCCTGACCAATGGGTTGCTAGAGTAAGATAAGTGGTTCCAGGCTCTGAGAGGCTCTGAAGAGCTCTGCAGTGAGCAGAGTCCTTTGTCAGGAGATGTAAAGGCATTGCAAGAAAAGACATAGACAGGACAGGATGCCCCTCCTCCGAGGCCACAAGCCAAAGAGAGATATGCTTCTTTTAAAAGAGAGATTCGATACAAGCAGACAGCCATCAAACAACGCACAGTATCTCCCAAGAGACCACAGGAAAACTATTCTCCAACTTCCTGGCTTCATGGTTTTTGAACAATTTTGAGTTCATCAAAGGACTAGATGAAGAGAGAAAAATATGTGTTCTATAGGAAAAATGGCAGGTTGGAGCCATTCTGAACCTGGACAGCAGGTGTCTGCTTATGTCTGGAACAGTCAGGTATTTTCAGCATGGGATTTTGACTCTATGGGGCACCCTTGATCTTCCGTTCAATCAACTGAGTGACTCATCTTCCTGGTTCAGGCTTGGCACAATCCCAGGGAGGCAGAGGGGCCAGTACAGTACTCCCCACAGGACCATACGAGGCTCCATGGGCTTCAGCCACCTCCTGTGGCTGCTGCCAATTAGGTCCACACCTCTGCTCAGCAGCCTGCTAATGTGACAAGACTCACTGTTCTGGAGAGCCCCTCCACCAGTCTATGGAAAGTCATGCCTGCAAGTTCACAAAGGCGGATTCTATTTCACATCGCACAGCGTGGCTAGTTGGCACAGTCTTTAAAATTTGAGACTTTTTTCTCCTGCAGAGAAGACATTTGCCTATGTATAGCTAGACACAGTTCTCCAGTACCTCAGGGAAACAAGACCTGCCCTTCCATTCCCATTTATCCACTGGACACTCTTCTGTAGGCTGAGACTACTCTCTCAAGCATTGACACCACCATTGGGAAGAGTTGGAATCTTCTCTAGAATTTTCCAGAATGGTGGTCTTGTGTCCACCCCCTCGTGTATTTCAGTGGGATTATCAGATTTGTAAATGGATTTATACTTGCACAAAGTGGCAGAAAGCAGATAGGGCACTGGCATAGGTCACAGGAAAGAAGGCACAGAGAAAACAGCCTGACTCCCTTGGGGGAAGCTTTCCTGTCTGGATTCTGTCCAGTCCTAGGAGGGATCCTGGCTCCTATTTTGACAGTTTGGGAGGTTGGGCATACTGAGATCTCCTCAAGAAGTCTTCTGAACATGACATGACTAATGCTCTTAAGAGTCTACCATGAGGTAACCACCATAGTTACTGAAAGACTGTTTGCAAAATGGGAGCCTGCAATATCTCACAATCTGTGGGGGAGGAGCTCAGATTTCCCACTGCCCTGGGAATTGTTGGCAAGCAATGGCTGCTGGGGGAGGGAATCTCATTTCTTCCGTGAAATAGCCACTGGTACGTTGTCATTGCAGGTGCTTTCGAAAGTGGCCCCCACCCACACTCATGAAATTGTAGTTAGACTTGGTGCATCACACAAAATAAGGCACAGAGGTAGAACTTGGGCCTGTGCAGAAGAAGAGTTTCTTTTGGAGAAAGGGGAATGAGGGAGGGACTAGATCATGAAAATGACAACTCATTATGTGCATGTATCAAGCCATCAAAAATAAAACAAAAGGAAAACAAAGCAAAAAAATAAAGTCATGTAAGCTCTGGACACAGCAGTAGCTCTGACTTCCTATTATATGAGTCCTACGAACACACACTTCCTGTGAGAGCATACTTCCTGTGAATTTAAACTTCCTGTGAGTGAGTGCACACTTCTCATGCATATAGTCTTCCTCAAACTGCATTTTTTCCCTGGGAGGCCACATTTGCCGGAAGTGTATACTTCTAAGTACACATTCCCTTGGGCACATACATGCCCTCGGTGAACGCTTCATTTGAATCCATTACTTCCTGGGATTACACACTTCCTTTGAGTCTACACTCACTTGGAGCACACACTTCCTGTATTCAATCTTAGCTCTGTAGTTGGTCTCCGTTCCTGAGATAGGAATTCTGTGTGTCTTGCCTTTTCTGGAAGTTTTTATGTATGGGACATAAAATGCTCTTTAGGGCCATTGTTTCTTCAGCCTGTGACTTCTTCTGTGTTCCTCTAGTGCCAATACTTTCTTGGAACATCTTCCTAAATATGTTTGGCTGTGTCCTAGTGCTTTCAGGGAGCCTGCGTTCTCCCTCTCTCATACTTACCTGATAAGATCATAATTTCAAGGCATTTGATGTCCCCATACTAGAGAGTAAAGCCTCTCTAAGCCTCTTCTTTTGGTGCCCCCAGGATCAGGTTTCACTGGGCTTCCCCAACTGAATGGGAATATAAGATTCAGATAAATTACATAGCTTACAGATCAGGCTCTTCTCTCTAGAAGATGTAATTAAATTTTAATATGCACACGGGATGCTTTTCATATGGATTTCTTATAAGAGAATACTACCTAAACACAGGTAATGATTTCTCGAAAGCCCGACATGCTGTTGAAGCTAATGTCACTAGAACATACTCTAGAGTTCTGGAAAGGTGAGCAAGCCATGAGGATGAGAGAGCAGTGGTCTTGTGTTCTGACAGCAGGTGCATTCATACACATTGCTTGAGAGTCTCCTAAAATGATTCAAAATGCTCCCATAAGCCCTTGGATATAGCGCCTCTTCCTTGAGCCTGGGACATCTCAGGCCTAACGCACAGCTTTCAAAAGCTTGTTCATATTTCCTCAAAGACAGCTTCCTCAAGAAACTTAAAAAAAAAAAAAAACAGTAAAATTTTAACACTGAAACCACAAGACCTTGTGAAAAGGGATCTCTATCAGACCAATAATTTGGGCAAAAGGTTCTGAAATACATTAGGAATAAATATGCTTAGTCATAGGAGATTTTGAACAGTGGCTGCAAGATTAGGTTATTCCTGCTGGTGAATTAGATCTATAATAATTTACCCCTAGAATATCCTGCATAGTTCACCTGCATCATTGTGTGGGGTCAGTGGAAATGCCTATGGAGGTTCTCCCTACCCTCTTGTCTCGACCTTCACAGACTCTTACAACTCCCTAAAGTGCCTGCAAGGAAAATGAGCAGAAAACTGTTATCATTCCTCTGAGGTTCTACTCTTGGGTCTTCTTTTATGCTGTCCTCAAGGGTTCTGCCTCTGGCCTATCTGTTTTGAGGTGACCTCTCCCTGTCTTCCTACATAATTCTTTCACATATGAAGTTTCTGCATGAAATCAGGCTAAATGTATCCCTCTTTCCACCCTATTTACATGCCTTTCTCTCTCAAATATAATCAGAATATCCACGTCTACTGCTCCAGAATTGCAGTAAATGCAGAACCTGAGAAGCAGAAATGCTTGAGTGATGAAGGAACCTGGCACTGTGGAAGCCTGGTTACTATTGCTTCTGTCCAAGTCTGGTTACTGCTTTCTACACACACCTTACCCACCTAGTGGGAAAAAAAACAAACGGACTGAGATCTGCAAAGATGAGGTTACATGGGAAAACGCACATACCACCCTGTAGCAGGAGCAGGCTGCTATGAGTCTCTCTGCCAAGGGTCTGTGGATGTCTGACACTGGAGAATGGTGCTGAGGAAGGAAGGGCAGCAGGAGGCATGAGTGGGTGGAGTGTGGCTACTCGAGTTGGAATATATCCAAGCTCCTTGGATTAACACGCACCTTCCCTGTGTGAGGAGAGTGATCAGAATCACCAGCTACCGTGACCGACCTCTCCTCTCATCCATTCACAGGCACCAAGCCAGCCACATCACATGTAGCAGCATTAGCAACGTAAGTCTAAAATGATTGTATGACTATGCAGAGATGATTCAGTGGGTAAAGTACATGTTTCACAATCATGAACACTGGAACTCAGAATCCCAGAATGAATGTAGAAACCCAGTTAGCTATGATGGCCTGCCTATAACTGTGATACCCTGATACTGGCGACAATTGATCCATGATGCAAGCTGGTTAGTCAGACTCGAAAAAAGACACACTCTGACCTCAGTGAAAGACCATATCTTAATATCTAAAAAATGATCAATCAACTCTTGGCCTCCACACATGCATACCTACATGTACACCTGAACAAGAACTATCTCTCTCTCTCTCTCTCCCTCTCTCTCTCTCTCTCACACACACACACACAGAGGGAGGGAGGGAGGCTGTGGTCTGCATTGGCCACCAGTGCTTCTAATTACACTGTAAGAATACACTGAGAATCTTGTGTTGCCCCAGCAGCAGTCAGAGCAGGCTCCTTCTCTGCACAGGGACAGTATATCTGAGCCCAGGGACTCCTTCAAACATTAAGTTCAGTATCCCATATTGGCAATCTGGTTTTTGCTTTCTTTTTTAAATTTTTTTTTCATTTTTATTGGTCATTTTATTTATTTACATTTCAAATGTTATCTCCCTTCCTGGCTTCCTCTCTGCAAACCCATCTCATCCCGCCATACCCCCAGCTTCTATGAGGGTGCTCCCCAGTCCAACTGCCAAAGGGGAGCAGGACCAGGCATGGGAGGAGATGGGGGAGATGTACAGAGGGTCAGGAAATTGAACAGAAGTGTGTAGCAGTGGGGCATGTGGAACTGGGGGTAGCAACTAGAAAGTCCCAGATGTCAAGAAAGCAAGAGGCTCCCAGGACCCAACAGGGATGATATTAGCTGAAATACCCCACTAAGGGGAGAGAAAACCTATAGAGATCATATCTAGATGTTTGGCACAGTCTCTGGTTGAAGAATGGGCCCACCCACACATCTCAAAAAAATTAACTCAGAATTGCTCCTGTCAAAAGAAAATAATGATTTCTGCTTTCAATAGACTCTGTTTTTAAAAAGAGATAATATTAGTATTATTTTAATTATGTATGTATATGTGTGCACTTGGAGTTTGATTATGTGCATGTTAAAGCATGCCCACAGAGATCAGTGGAGGGCATCAGCTCACCCTGGAGTTAGAGGTACAGGCAATTTTGTGAGCTTCCCAATGTGGTATTGGGAACTTAGCTCCTCTGCAAGAGCATACTTGGTCTCATCTCTCCAGCACCATCACCAGTAGGCTCTTTTTAAATTCATGCCTCTTTACAAGCAAGTTTTTTATGAACAGAAATTGTGTGGACTTCTCTGCTTTGCTTACTGTCTCAGAAGTTCATTGAAAGCTTCCTCACACACCAGTCAAGGCTCTCTTTTAACGGGAGCCATCCGAGATGTCTCATGTGTATGATGCCAATAGACGTGCTTCTCTGGGAGGCCCGAGTCCTATTTCTGGAAAGTAGATACTTAATTCAACTGAACGGAAATAGCAAGCAGGAGAGAGCCCTACTGAGACACTTCCAGGGTGAAGGCAGTGTTTGGAAAAGCTCCAGATGTTGGAAGCTGAGGAAAAATGGGATTGGCTAGGTCACTTGGAACAGATGTGGGCAGTAACTAATTCTCCCAGAGGCAGCTCACCCAGAAAAGTTTCTGAATTGGTTCCCTACTAACTAGTCAAAAGAATCATCAATGTGAATATAGCTGCAGCCAAGAAGCTGTACCAATGGAACTCCCCAGAGCATCGGGGCACCAGAGACAGCATCTATACAGGCACAGATGGAGATTGATAAGAAGGACTGCATTGGGACAGTTGCTTTCTGTGATGACAGGGGATGAGAAACCTATATTAGGCCATCTGCAAGCTGGGGAACCATGGGAGGTGACTGTGACCCAGTTCAAGTCCAAAGGCCTGAGAACCGAGGAAGGTCTCTGTGTAACTGTCAGTCGAAAGCTGAAGACCTGTGAACCAGAGGGAACTCTGGTGAGCTAAGGCTGGGATTATGATGTTCAGGGGCACAAGAAGAAAGGTTTCCCAGATTTAGGAGGAGGAAGGTTGGAGACCTTTTAGTGGCATTGTTGTTTTATCCAGACTTTCAGCTGACTGAATGGTGCAACTCCATGCTGAGCCCCGTAAGAGCAGGCTTTCCACACTGGTAGATTGATTCAAATGTCCATCTTTCTTTCATCCAGAAGTCTTCAGATGCATCTGTTGGGGGAATATTAAAAATTGAACCTGCCAACTCTCCACGATCCTGCTTCTTTCAACCTGCCAACTCTCCGGTCCTGCCGGGCCACCGGGCTCCAGCCCAGTGCTCTTGATTTGGTGGCCTCTCAGCCCGCCAACTCTCCGTCTCTCCCCCAGCCCCGAGTTCCTCTTACTTCCACGCAATGCTCTACACACCCTATGGTCAGCCATCTCAATACCCAATTACCCTGTAGAATTAAAACTCTTAAGCTTATAGTTAACCAATCAGATTTATGTATCAATAAAATCACAATTTACAAGATGCCACTACAATAATTTCAGAGCCAATTGATAATGATAAAAGCGTTATCCCAATTATTCTAACCTTATGATATCATAACTGTGGCTGGTTCAAGTCACACTGGTTCACATCAGCCTCCATTCTCCTTCCTCCTCTCCCCTCAAATGCTCTTTGTGGCTTCCACTTTTAGCGCCACCTCCCTTTTCCCTGTCCAATCACAGGCCTCTTTGCTGCCCTGATGTGATTGGATAGGGAAAATCCTGCAACACACACCCAACATTCTCAGTTTACTAGCCATCTGGGTAGCCTTTGATGGAGCTGATAAGAAAAATTGCCATCCCTGTGGAGCAGGGAGAAGGGGGGGTATCTGCTTCCTCACAGGGATGACACTAGCCCCTAGGTGGCCTTTGGGGCTTCTCACAACTCACACTGAGCAGGGACACTTTCCCTGTGCCTGCTCCATCTCTCCCTCACAGCATCGCCCTGTGAGCTGCTTGTGGAGCCATAAAACTGGTCTCCTTCACACCCCATCTTCCTCCACAAATAGGGGACAGTACTCTGTGCAGCTGCCACTGTACCTGAGAGATTCTATTCCCTGTTCCCTGCAGAAGAAAATCAGCCACTCCCCTGTTTTCTAAGCTATTCAGCCTTTCTCCTGGATGCTAGACCAGTGCACGGGCAACACTCACACTGTACTCAGTTCCTGTTTCTAGATCCAGTGTTTCCTCCCTCACAGAAGGCTTAATGGACTTCTGTGGTTCTGACAAGGACAAAGAGCCCTATGAAAGATAGAGGAGTCTTGGGACATGCCCATCGGCCACCTGGGTATATGGACTAGACCAGTAGGAGGGGCCTAGTGACTGGCTATTATGTTTTGCAGCTTGCACATTTAACTCAGACTTTATACAGCCTGTATGTGACCTTACATGTGAACTCACTACAAATCTAAAACCCACATCTGTACTTGGTTTACCCAAGTCCCAAAATTTCTTAATTTGTGTGTACTTTGAAGAAAAAAGGCTTACAGCACATGGACAGGTAAACACAGGTAACCCTTTACTATAACATACTTTATGCTTCCTGACTGGTTCAAACTCAAGGAGCACACTTTAGGAACCTTGGCCACATCAGGAGAATTCACTATTTGATGTAATGTGATGTAATGAATTGTTCATCTAGCATGAAATAATCCCACTGAATTTAGAACCCAGATCCCCCCTTCCTCCTCCTCCTCCTCCTCCTCCTCCTCCTCCTCCTCCTCCTCCTCCTCCTCCTCCTCCTCCTCCTCTTCCTCCTTCTCTTTCTCCTTGTGGTGCTGGGGTTAAATCCTGAGCCTCATAGATGCTAGATAAATGCTTCCCAGCTATGCTATCTCCTGGTCCTACAATCTCTCATAACAGGCCAAAACAAAACACTTCTGATCGGGACCCAGTGAGCCACCAAGGTGACTGGAGAAACGCTTCAAAGCTTCCTGGAGGTAGACAGATTATAATCAGTTAACACCTGACTAAAACCCTTTAAGCTTTAACACCTTCTGGCTCTCTGCTTCCTATCCATCCATTTTGGACTGACCCCATTAGATAGTGTCTGAAAGGCTCTTTGGTGTGAAGGTCTATAAATGTTCAGTTAGTCCTGGGGCTGGTTGGAAGCCACTTTTGTCTTTGGTCTTTGTTAACAGTCTCAGGAAGCAGTTGAATCCATGCCTGCTGAGCTCAGTGATCAGGGTGAGTGTGTCACATTGGAACATTGGAAGGTTCAGTGTTATTCACGGACAGACGTGGCTTTCTGGGATGCATGGGTGAGGGGCTAGTACTGGCGGAAGCACCTGCCTGAAAAGATGCTCCATATCAGATAGACATAATAGAAAACATAATAGAGTATGTTTTCTTGCCCCCTTGAAGAAGTCAGCTCACAGTGCAGAAGGGGCAGCTTGCTACAAAAGCACTGTATGTGCTTTGTGACTTTCTCATGGCCCCTTCTCAGTATGGGTTGCCATTTCACAGGTGGAGACAATGAGGGCTGTGCTTGCTTGCTCTGAGCATCTGAAAGCCCTGGCCTTGGTTGTTCTGTTTACTGCTGTGTCCCCATCTCTCATCAGCTTCATGTCTGCAGTGCCTGGTATCTCAGTGTTGCAGCTGCTCTTTGGGTACCGTTTGAATGGGCACAGGTGGATCTGAAAGGGGGCCACTAGGTCATGCCTGGGTGTTAGTTCCCAAGTTCCCCAGTTCCCTGTGTGTGCTTCATGCAGTTTCTCTCTCCTATCTTAGACACACAAAGGTCTGCAAACACTCTGTCCTGAAGACAGTTTCATCTGCACCTGATGGCAATTTCTGTTTGAGCTGTATTTAAAGGTTATGGCTTTTGCCCCTTGTCATGCCTGAATAAACCTGCAGCAGCAGCTCATTTCTCAATGTCCCTAGCAAAGAGACCCCCAGTCATGACAATCCTGAAATGAGCACAGTCAGGAATCATAGACATCTTACCCAAGGATCAGCAAGGGCCAGAGGAATTAACAAACATCTGTATTAGATTCCTCACTGGGACCTCACAGAGGACAGATTTGCCCTGGGGCAAAATCTACCTTTTTGGTTGCATTAGGACCCATCAAGAGGAACTAAGTCTAAAGTTACAGAAAAAGATGAATATGGAGTTTAGTTCAAATTTATGAAATTAATTAAATATTGACTATTCAAAACACTATTCTTGTTTGTGGCTTCAAATTGAAAGACCCTTTATTCCCAGGACAGTGGCTAAGATCACCACACGATAAATGGATAATGACCTCATGCTTAATTCATTGCACATGTACTTTGTTAAGTAGCTTAAGTAAATGATTGAGGTGGCAGTTTAAACACAGTATACAAGTGGAAAATATTTGAATTTAACAGATCAACACAAGGTACTAAATATTGGATAAGAAGCTGGAGCTTGGCTGGCACTGGATAATTTATTTGGTTGGAGATTTGGGGTTGCAAACTGAATACATAATTTAGCATGCAGTGAACATAAAAATAAATAAACAATCTGATTCTCCAAATGTATTCAGAAGCGGGCTAGGAAGGTCACAGAAGTAACTGCTTGTGGGGTGGGATGGGGTGGGCTTCTCCTGCCTCTGGCCTTCATAGCCTGATGTTCCTCTGTTGGATTGTGTTTGCACATTTATTTCCTTCTGCTCTTTACTGACTCACTTCAGGCAAGGCGCTTCCACTGAGTCTTCAGCTCTGCCTGTTCATACAGTGGAAAAAACTGGAGACTTAGTTGGTATGATGTCAGCCCTCTTTCTCTACCCTCTCTTTCAGTTTTGTTACAGTCTATGCATAATTTGCTAAGTGCCAAAACCAAACAACGTCACACCAGCACTTGAGTGTCATGAAACACGAGATGAGTGACATTCACAAGGTTCTTTGTCAGCATCTCACTGGTACAGTATCAGCATCTCACTGGTACAGCATCCATCTGATTCCCCACTGTCGACCAATGAAATATAGATTCTGTTGACCCTCAGTAGCCTTCCATATGCCTTCACATAATGGCCTCAGATCAGGTTGTTCCCAAGTCAGCTGTCCCTCCCAAATGGACCCGCCCCTCTTTTTAATATGTCTTATCATATGTAGCAATAAGTTGTCAGAGGGCTAAAAACACATCTGGGAATGTTGACTGGGATTTATGATCAGCTATGGGAGAACATCTGTAAATTATGGTTGGATGACTGGTGGGGAGTACATCTAGAGGAGGGAGGAGCAGAGCCTGCTTTGCCCACAAGCACAAAGGCAACCAAGGCAGAGTGCTCTATGGGCCGACAGGCATGTCTTCCTGTAGTGCAACCAATTTAACCTTATCCTCGACTAGCTTACAGATAAGTGAGACCCAGACTACGTTTATTTTATTTGGGTTTATTTGGGAGGTAACCCCTAATCTACTCTTCTAACAGCTGGCTTGGCTACCTCCCCAGTGGTGTACCCAGATATTTGCCATTTCCCCTGGCCATGTGCTCATGTCCCATTGCCCCTCAGGTGGCTTCCTCCTCTCATTCTTCCTCCTTCTCCTCCAGCTCTCTCTTCACTCCTTTCTCTTCTCCATCCCTGATCAGATAACTCAGAGCCCATCTCCCTCTAATCCCTCCAGTAACTGGCTGTAGCCAATTTTATTTAACCACTAATTTTAAATCAAGGAACAAACTTTGCACAACAAAAGCTTGTAAATGTGAAGATTCCCTGGTAGGCCTAGACTGCAAGTACAGAATTTAGTGTTAGCATGCATAGCAACAAATCAAACCTCAACATCTCTGAATGCTAGAAATTCTGAGTGTTCTGGCACAGGATGTGAGGGTGAATCTTGATCATCAACTGGATTGAGGAGGGCCAGGGAACCACACCTCTGGGGGGCCCTGTGAGAACATTTCAAGACAGGACTAACTAAGTAGGGAGACTTACCTGACTCTGCGAGGCTGCTTCCATAGTCTGGGACCTAGCTGGAAGAAAACAGAAAAGAGGATTGTGGTAGTTTGAATGGGAATCTCCCTCCATAGTCTTTGGAATTTGTACATTTGGCCCCAAATGATAGATAACACTGTATGAGAGGTTTAGGGGGTATGACTTTTTGGACAAAGTATGATCCAGAAGACAAGGGTGTGTGAGTTTAAAGACAAGTGTCATTTCTAGTTGGCACTCTCAGTTTTATGCTTAGGTTTTAAAATGTGAGTTGTCAGCTTGCTGCTCCAGACACCCTGTCTGCCACTTCCCCACTCTGGGTGGCTCTTCTTCCCCTGGAACTGTAGCTCAAATAAACCCCGCCTTCTATAAATTGCCTTAGTCGTGGCTTTCTATCACAGCAATAGAAACGTAGCTAATCAAGAATGAAGCCCACAAGCCCAGGCGTTCTCTTGGTCTGTTCCCTGATCACTATGATTTGAGCAGCTTGCCCCATTGTGCTCTCCCCACTACGATATACTGAGCTCTGTGCTAAAAAATAAGTTCCTTCTCCTTTAAGTTGTTCATGGCAGTGGTTTTGCCATGACAGTGCAAAAGTAGATAAAACAGGAAGACTATGGAACTGTCTGTCTTCCAGGGAGATGCTCCTCAGAGCTTCTGTGTCCAGTGTTCCTGCTATCGGTAGAACTAAAAGTCTTCCAGTGGAGGGAGCTGGGAATGTGGGCTTACCACTCAGATAAGCTACGAAACCACTTAACATTTCAGTGTTGAATAGGCAATGTATATTTAATATCAAAAATTCAATGTGCCAAGGAAATTAATAACAATCTAACAAAAGAAGAAAAGAAAACCAAAGGCGATCTATAATATAAATGGTTAACAGTTGGGCAAATTTTCTTACTGAGGTTTTCTAGATCTGTGTAGGTTTATTGCAATCTAGTTCTGTGTACATTGTGCACATGCATTCAAACAAGGACTCTTTTACTTACAAAATTAACTTACAAAAATGATAGTAGCTTATGCTTTTGGCCTGCCCTGGTACCTTGTACAGAAATAAATTCCCAACATCTTTGTACACCATTAATACAGTTGTCATCCTAATACCTCCTTGCCCTCCAGTGTCAGGCGATTCCTTGATTCATTTTACCCCTGGCTATCAGAATGTATGTTAGAGTTACATAGTATTAAAAAACATATTGATATGTGTTAGAAAGTTGTCTCTTAGGACAGTCACATCAGTCTGTGTTCTCATCGGCAGTAAGGAAGGGGAACCCCTCAGGGTATTAGCATTGCTTCAGTTGTTGCCAACCTAGTAGCTGGTAGGCTCTATGAACTTGCATCTGTTTAATAGAAGAGGCTTTGCTTTCGTGCTTGTGGACTTCCCATTTCTTAGGTCTTTGCAGCTCAGGTGTCTGGGCTCTTGTCTCGTGACATTCTCAATATTATTCATCCTAACACCCAGTCATTTATGTCTCTACACCTGGGATGGTGAGATCCAACAGCCATCCTTCCCTATGCCATCCCCCACAGTCCTTTGCAACCCCTGGCCTGATGCCATCACAGCTGGTGTTTAGTGTTGGTTTGAGAAGACAGGCTGCATTATTGCCAGGCTCAGATTGTGTAATGGTAGCTGAATGACTTTATTGAAGCATCTCCCAGCACCTCTCCCTCTGGCCTGTACTCTGTACATTTGAGGAGACCTAGGAAAGCAGCGTGATTAGAAGATGACTGTCCTCTACCTGTCTACACCTCTACATAGCCCATGCCCAGTGCTCCACTGCCAGGGGAGGTGGTGAGCAAAGGAGAAGAGTGCTCTGCCCCTGCTGCAAGTACAATAGCCTGTTCTCGGAGGTACTTACATAGATCTACAGTGTTCTCTGTGCTCCATGGTACTCCAGGGAGCCTCTCTCAGGCCAGAACTCAGAAAGTGGAAGGCCCAGCAGAATTGTGAGAGTTCCCTCACTCCACTTGTATATCTAGGAGAACAGGGACCTACTAAGTGTCCAAAATATGCCCTTTCTCCCTTTCTCTCCCCATCCTACTTACAGCTTGGACTTTCCTTGTAGCCTCCTTCTAACAAAACTGGTCACCGGGTCTGGGTGTCGGGTCCCCATGTCCCCACTCTTTCTCAGTCAATTCTCATTCTCTCTCTCTCTCTCTCTCTCTCTCTCTCTCTCTCTCTCTCTCTCTCTCTCTCTCTCCATCCCTCCCTCCCTCCCTCTCCCTCTGCTTCTCCCTTTCCCTCTCTTTTCTTTCTTTCTCTTTTCTCTCTTCCTTCTGTCCTTTTCTTATTATGAATGGAGAAAAAATTTAAAATGCATCAGCCAAACTTAGTAAATACTACCCTGCCGACTTGGTGAGGTGCTTCTACATTTTCCTTCATTTCTCAAATTTTATTTTATAATACATGAACCACATCTACACTTTTAACAGACCCAGAAACCATGATCTATGCAACCCAGCCTCACATTTCCTTGATGTTTCCTTGATCATGTTTCCTGCCATTCCGGACAGATACCCCAAACCTTGCCTCTCAAGCATACACCTCATCGTACCTGACCTGAACAGGGCCCATTTAAGGCCACCACATTTCCCAGGAGCTGATGAGAGTGGAACTCAGAAACATGACGTCCCAGCAGCCTTCATCAGGGGTATCTGGGCTATGGCCCAAAGCACTTGGCAAGAGGCTTCTCTTTCAGATGAGTATTAGACGAGATGATAACTGGTGAGGCCTAATGCCTAGCTTTCCCTTCATATCTGGATCTGACTACATCTGGTGCCCACAATGGCCTGGAAACAGGGAGACAGACAGGCCCATTTCCAGTGCTTTTGAATACATGACTGACTCATGTTTCAGCTACATATCTGGATTGGAACTGTACAGCAATATTCGTAGGACAGTGAGATGACTCTGGCAGGGAGCTGCCTGTTCACACATGTGCCCTCCCATGCCACAACTTCTCCCCTTGAACTGGGGTGATAATGCCAACTACCACAGAGGTTTCTGGGAATAGACAGCCAGTGAGGAGCTGCAAAACCCTGTGTTGCGCCGTGCTTTGTCACAGAATTCTCTGGTTTCACTTCATCCATCTCTGGTGATCCTGAATGACCTATTTTTTTTAAGCAATGATATTTAAGTTATTCTGAAATTTCAAATGTCATTAAAGGGCATGTGCTGTTTAAAGGAATGAGTTTAAATTCCTTCCTATGCACCGCTCTCCCCGCCCTTATCTACACTGGTCCCCACGGTTTTTACAAAGTCTACAGAGAGTCACTGCTCCAGGAAGTTGTATGACATGGTGAAGACATCATTTCTCTCCATAAGGATTCTCACGGCTTACCCCATCCTGGGACCTGTAGACTGGGTGGGGAGCTTCTACATTTTTCCTTATTTCTCAAATTTTCTTTTAGAATACATGAAACACATCTACACTTTCAACAGACACACAAGCCATGATCTATGCAACCCAGCCTCATGTTTCCCCCATGAGCCAAGCCTCACAGATATCCCAAACCTGCCTCTCAAACATACACCTCATCATACCTGACCCAAAATGGTCTCATTTAAGGGACTTGTAATCCCCCAACCCCCAGTAGCATTGTGCCCAAAACTATTCTCAGTGCCTTTAGCATCAGGCAGTCTGACCTTCAGCTGGTCACTCTGAAAGCTGTATCCCAAGGCTGCCTGCTGCCTTCTGCTTGGTTCGATGCATTGATCAGTGGGGTTTTCTAAAGACCCCCCACATCTTAGCAGAAGTCAGCCAGGAGTCTTGATGCTGAGCCTGCTTGTCCAGACCCTTCCCCTCTCCTGGATGGTGAGATGGGGATTACAGTGAGTGTCCTTTCCTCTCTGAACAGCTCCAACCACTGAAGCTGCTGCAGTTGGTCTCAGCATGAGGCGAGTGTGTAATGAGACTATGAGGTGGAGGGGGCTGGCCTATGTGCAAACATGACTGCAGATCTTAAATCACTCTGGTGTTCCCAGCCACCCTTCTCTGATTACTCCCCACGGAGAGCATTTTAGGCCTCGTGTATAGTAGGGTTATCCACAACATGTATTCAAGTTCTAGCCATGCTTTAGGCATTGGAAGACAGTGAAGGAAGAAGAACTAGGGGCTGGGGAGACAGCAAAGCAGCTCAGTGGATAAGGCATTAGAGTGCAAACATGAAAACACAAATGTGAATCCCTAGAATCCACCAAAATGTCAGGTAGGTGTGGTACCACTTGTAACATAGCACTGGAGAAGCTGAGACGGGCTTCCTAGAGTAAGCTGGCTAGCTAGACTGTAAGAATCTGGGAACTCAGGTTCAGTGAGAGCCTCTGCTTCACTCAATAAAGATACCTGGCATTAACTTCCAGCCTCCACATGCACACACACATGCATGTGCACCTGCACGCATACTCTCACACACATGCAGAGATGCATGGATGTGTAACACACAGAGAGACAGAGTCAGAAACGAACACACGGAAATGACATACAGACATATAGACAGAGACAGAAACAGATATAGACACACACAGAGAGAGAGAGAGAGAGAGAGAGAGAGGGAAAGGGGGTTACAGAGAACAAGAAAAAAGGCTTCTCTATACCTGCAGTGTGTTGGAAATGAGAGGCTGCAATGCCCCCCACCTGTTCTAATTACTATGACTTCCCAGGAAAGAATAAGTAGGGTAAGATCTTTTTGATTAACATTTTATGATATTATTATTGATGGAATATGTATTGTAATTGTTACCAAAAGAGAGTCTGTAAACTTTTGGAGAAAATACAGGCTTTTCCCTTAGCCTGGAAACCTACATCATAGCAGTCACAGAAAGTCAGAAAGTGTCCCCATGGAACACTGGTGACTTGGGGGCTGTGTTACCACATGGCACTTTGATTTTGCTGTTTGACATCAGCTAAGAAATATGTTGAGTGTACCTTTGAACATATTATCATCCACTTGGAACTTGGCCATAAAAATATTTTGCCCATAAGCAAAGAATAAATAGAATTTTTATGATGCTATGCTGATGACCTATGCACCATGGACCTTGGCTTGCAAAGGAAATGAGCAGAGTATGAGAAACCTATCCTGAAACTACTTAGATGCCCACAACCCTGATCTTCTGGGATCTACTACCAAGGATTTGTCAAGGTATAGCTGTTTTTTGGGACACTATATTGAAAGACAATGCAAATAGGAATGCTTGCCATGGGACCTGGACCTGGTCCTAGGAAGATGATATGATGCTCATTTGTGGGACCCTCGAGTCAGTCCATGCTGACCCTCACAAAGTTCCAAAGGAATAGTGGTATTCCTAAGTCTGGTCCTTTGATAGCCCCAGCCCAGGGAAGATACACTGTATTGAGTGTGATACAGCAGCGATAGTTCGCACCCTGCTTGTGATGCGTGTGTGCATGCTTGGGATGGTTCGCATCCTGCTTGCGGCTCGTGCAGCAGGAGCTCTGTAGGTAGCAACCCCTCCACAGCCTTGTGGTACTAGCTACTCTTTGTGGTGTTTAGTTTCACCAGTAACTCAGCATCTGGCTTTTGACATTCAGCCCAGGTATATGACGGAGCAAAGAGGTGACAGGGAAGTGACTGGCAGTGTACATAAAAATATAGTGAGAGTGTAATACCCTCAGCTGCAGTTGCCATACAGGTTGACACCATCCATATGGCCAAAGAGAAGACCATAGAGCTCTGTTTGTGTTGTCATTTCATGGCTGGGCTATTTCATTGCAATCAAAACTGACGGGTAGACCCATTTCTTTGATGACATAGTTTTGCAGAATATATAAATTCAGCCTTTTATCGCTGAAGGATAGATGGTGGGTGTTTATATAATGTTGGGACAAAGAGATCTGCAGACAGGAGTAATGGTGACTAGGTGGCTACGGACCTGACTAACCCTATCCACTCTTTCCCTACTTTTCAATGCCAGATCCATGCAAAGCAAATGGACGCTTCCAGTAAGATACTACTAACACCATCCAAGGAGCAGATGGCTCAGAAGCCGGTTGGCATAGTCAAATGAGATATTATTTAACTGTGGTGAACAACGTTATACACAGAGTGTATGCTGCTGGTTGTACAGGTGACAGAGTGGGTAAGGCTCCCGGAGATGTGATTTGCTCATTTCGAGTCGTTCCAGAGGTACTGTAGTAGAATATAGGACATTTCTTTGGGAAAAATCAAACAGACAAACAAGCAAACTGATCGCATACTTGGGTGCACACACTCATGTCCAAACATCCAGAGCTTGGAATCCAGTTCAGATCACAAGCTCAGGATGTGGAGCTAACAGATTGTTATACAGCTCACAGCTCAGGTCCTGCTTAGAGATACGCAGAGGTGCAGAGAGGACTAATGGACAATGCAGGTTGTATATCAGATCCATAGACTTGCAACCAGCAGTGCCCAAACTGAGATGCAAGGATAGCCTGTGTAGAGTGCTGCAGTGCCAGACTGAGAGGCAGGGCTAGCCTGTACAGGCTGCTGCAGCAATGTATGGGCAACAGGTGATGACATCTCCTTCGCCATGGTTGGCTTCTGTCAGAATGCTGTCCAGGTCATTTTTCTATAAACCATCCTACTTAGAAGGATCCTACAAGAGAAGCACCACAGAGCCAGCCATCTCTGCACCCTCCCTTTCCCTCTTTGGCTTCTTGCTTTAAGGCCCTGCTGCCTCACACTGAGAAGGGGACCACAGTTTCAGACCTCTGTCACAACCTGTATGTGACAGTCCTAGGAAGGGATAATACTACGGGGCAGCTGAATAGGGCATGTTGGTCTGTCCTACTGAACAGTTTAGGAATTGGATTCTTTATAAGCTTATCAAGAATGAAGAGCTGAACTGCCTGCACTGCAGAGCCTAACAGGCCAGAGTCTCTATGGACAGGTTCAGGCCATGGAAACCATGCTTTTCCATTCTGGGCTGGCCAGCAGTGCTTCTAGAGCACTAAGGGAAGTGATTCCGATGTTCTGAAAGCTTGACTTAGGGGACCTACACATGTAAACATGAATCAGCTTCCTGAAAGTAACAGTTGCCATGCAGCAACTAAGGCCTCCATTGGTGTGACAGGAGCACCCTTTATGGTGCCACAGAGCAATGATCCCCTCTTCTGCCTCTCTAGAGTCTAAGGATGGCATGAAGGCGTGGGAGTGGGGTGCTCTCTCACAGTGCCGATTCCTCCTGAAACTCTGTTGCACTTCTCTTTTCACTGAAAACTACTTTTACTTTTCGTATGTTCAAAGTTTGTAAAGTGTATTTATTGAATTACTTTTGTATACACATATTTATTTAGTGTGTGTAGAGGAGCTCATGCATGTCATGGTTATGTGTAGAGGTCAGAGGAGAACTTTCTGATGTTGCTTCTCTCCTATCATATGGTTTCCTGGGATTAGACTCAGGTTGTCAGGCATGGCAGCAAATGCCCTTACCTGCTGAGCTGCCTTGTATACCCTAGAGTTATATTTTTTTCAATGAAAGAAATAATAATTGTGGGGCAGTGATCTGTGACAGGCAATCTGACACCTGGTTGAGCACAGGGGTAAAGTCTGGGCGATCCAGCAGAACAATCCACAAAGGACTGGAAAACATTATGCCAACACTTCCAGGAGACTTTTGGCTCCAGTGATGGTCACATAGCACCCCTCCTCAGGTAGAGGCGTGGCCACACAGCTCCAAGCCATCCCCATGCTAATGAGACACCTAGAGGCTTAGCCATGCCCCTTCCCAGTTACTATATCTGCCTCACCTCTCCCAGAAAGGCAGGGGTACAATTCCATCCATGCCACTCCACACAATGAAAATAAATGTCTTAGCCGGGCGGTGGTGACGCACACCTTTAATCCCAGCACTTGGGAGGCAGAGGCAGGCGGATTTCTTAGTTCGAGGCCAGCCAGAGTGAGTTCCAGGACAGCCAGAGCTACACAGAGAAACCCTGTCTCAAAAAAACAAAAAACAAAAACAAAAAACAAAACAACAACAACAAAAAAAAAAAAAAAAAAAAAAAGAAAGAAAAGAAAAGAAACGTCTTAGAATTATGGACTGTCTCTTCATCTGGACCTGCCGTGGGAAGTGAGGGATACGGCCCTCGATTAAGGAGCTGAGTCTAATCTCTCGCTGAGGGCTTCCCAGTGCTCCCAGACAGTACCCATTCACCCAAGCCTAAGCAGCTAGCCTGGCGCCCCAAGCTGCAGAAACCTGGTCTCAGCGAGAACCCCTGCTGCAACTGCGGTGCCCCGGGCTAGAGAAATCACCAAGACAACTGCCTCAAGTTCCCAAGAACGGTCCCCTCCCCCACCCATGGGCAGGGCCTGCAAAGGCTTCCCACAGACCCCTCCTGCCTGTCAGACTATATGGAAAGACGCTTGGCCACTTCATGAGTGTCTCCTGTCCCACCCAGAGCCGCAGCACCCAGGATGGACATGTAGGGCTTCTTTCCACTGAGCCAGGCTTGTTCCAACAAATAATCTCCCACTTCTCCTTAATCCTAACCTTGCTATTAAATGGATAAACTCTTTAATGTTTTTGATACTTTTCATAGCATTTTCTTTTAAAATTATTGTTATTATTGCATGAGTGTGTGTGTGTGTGTGTGTGTGTCTGTGTGTGTGTCTGTGTATCTGCTGCTGTACGCTTGTGTCCAGAGTGGAGTTCAGATGACATCCTTTGGGTCTTAGTTCTTTCCTGCCAGCATCCTGGGATTGAACTGAAGTCATCAGGCATCTGGAGAATCAAGTTTTCTGGGCTGTAGAGTCTGCTTTACCTACCAGTTCATCTTCCTTTCCCTGGGTCATTTTCTTCAGTGCCCCTCCACCCCCATAGCAAGTGTGAATGTTTTACATTCATGCACTAGACTGTACCTAATGCTCTCTGCCAGACCAGCTGAAGACATGATGCTCACTCTCTTTAACCCCTCTTTCCATATTGCAGTTACAGTCAAGTCAATGAGAAGCGATAGCACCACCGACCTTATAGACATATATCTGTGTATATTAGTAAATATGTTTTGATAAAAATGTAGATCTGAAGAAGTCAAAGTTAAAGTTAAATGTATAAAATATAAAGATTAAAAAAATACACATACATAGATTTAGATGTGTGGTTTCTCTTCCATCCTGTTCCTGGGATTCCCGCATCCTTTATATAAGGCATTGAAGTATTTATATAACTGACCCCACTATCCAGCACACCCTCAATCAGTTCTAGAATACATAAGGACCTAAGACAAAAGAAAGGCTGTGTGAACCATTCCACATGGAGAGAACAGTGAGAGCAGAAGCACCTAGCGCCTGTCCAGTACAGATGAAACTTTTCCACATATTTTCAACCCATGGATACTGAATGTAGTCTGAGGCTGGGGCTGCAGAAGCCCGACCACACTCTGGTTGCCACTTTATTCTACAAGGGTAAAGTAAGGTACAAAAGCACACCAGGGTTAATGCTAGCCCTGCCTGCTGTGGGATATAACAGAGAGTTTGGGTGGAAAAAGACTTGGGCTTGGTCCAGAACATACTTGGGCAGTATGCTGGTTAATTTTTGTCAACTTGACCCAAGGTGGAGTCAACTAGAAGAAGAAGCATCATGTAAAGAATTGCTATCATCAGATTGGCCTGTGGACAATTATGTAGTGCCTTTTCTTGATTAATGACTCTTGTATGAATGGCCCAGCCCTCTGTGGGTAGTGTCACCACTGAACTGGTGGCCCTGGTATCCATTAGAAAAAAGGCTGAGCCATAAAGAACAAGCTAGTAAGCAGCAACAACATTTCTCCATGGTCTCTGCACAAGCTTCTGTCACCAGGTCCCTGACCTTCTTAAATTCCGACCTTGACTTCTTTCAATGATAGACAGTAATCAGGAAAAACAAGCCAAATCAGCCCTTTCCCCTCTGAGCTGCCTTTGATCAATATGTTTTCTTACAGTGAAAGAAAGCAAACTAGAGCAGGCAGAGCACAGCCTGGCTTGACCTGTGTATGGTAAGGCTTGGGTCTAGATCTGAGCCTCCTCAGAAAGGGATCTCCCTCAGCCTACCACCCAGGGATGTTTCCAAATGGGCAACAAGCATTCAAAGATGGAATCGGCTCCTTGGTCCTGTTGAAGAAATTGGTCTATGACCCCATAGACATGTATTTTACTAAGGGGTAATGTGAGGAGGTAACAAATGGCTATTGAACCCTTGAAAATGTCAGTAGAAACTAGCCTGCTGCCAGTCATTCCAGTATTCATGCTATGATACATCAGTCTGACTTGTAGCCTACATGTCACAGAGCAGTAGGCAGAGCTAAAAGGTGACCCCTGGAGTGGGACAGCCACCTGTGCTTCCACCTAAGTTAGTTACACTCATTTTTTGGTTTTGTTGAAAATGACCATTAGTCACCATTATCGAGGAGGTCAGTTTTAGTCACAGAATGTAATTGTGGGTCAGAGTCATATATATTTTTGCAAAGATAATTGATATGATTTCTATGTATTGAATTCAGGCATGACTAACTTGTTAATGCCTCAGCAGCTGAAGTAGAAACTTCTGGAAGACCAAGTGTGCTGGGATGTGGTGCTTTCTTGAACCTATTACTTACTTCTCATGGGACAGTCCATCAGTGGATGGAACTGCTTACCGTTCTGTGTGAGAAGCAGGGTTTATCAGCCTCTGGAGATTCTCTATGGCTCTTGGTTCCTGACAGTGATGTCTGGGTGGAGGAGGAAAGTCCCTGCTATGGAAGCAGGAGCTGGTGAAGTGGGTAGGATTTATCCCCCTCTCCATCTATCCCTGCTAGAGCCCTCTTTCATGAGAGCCACCTTCCTGCCAGCTTCTTAGGCCAGCTCAGACTCTCCTATTTGACAAGAACCCTGTGTAACACAACTGAGGCTCTGCTCTTGGGACTTCCAAAGGTAATCTTACCAGGCTCCCTGTGACAGCTGCCACCATTGTGTGCTGCCTGGCCCAGCTGCACCTTGTCCTGGGATGTGTCCTCTACATCTGTATTTATATCTTGTCTTGTATCTGTGCATTTCCATGAAGTGTTACAGGAACCAATAGTTATCTCCCTACCTGCTCAGCGTGCCATAATAATGCCCAACTTAACATGGGCTGACAGCTCTACCATCCCATTTATTTTAGAGCTTTATTGACATAAAATTTGCACACTATAGAATCCATTCCTTTTCAGCTTCCAACGCAACATTTTTTAGTGTGTTCAGAATTGTGCAAATATCAACACAATGTGTCATCTCCAAAGAGAAATCCTCTAGCCATTTCTATGCACTCTGTTCTTGCTTCCAGCAGCCTTTCAACTGCTGCTGTCTGTAATTTACCTCTTCCTACCATGTTACGTAAGTGGAATTACTCTGTGTGTGTGTGTGTGTGTGTGTGTGTGTGTGTGTGTGTTTCTGTTTACTTTTTTCTTTAACCTTTTAATTGAAAACACTTATACAATATATTTTGATCATGTGTTCCTTCCTTCAATTTCTCCCAGATTCTCCTGTAACCCTACTCATCCAACTTGATGTTCTCTCTTTTTCCCACCCCCCTCAGAAAAGACAAAAACAAAACAACAGCAGCACTAAACCAGGAAACACACACACACACACACACACACACACACACACACACACACACCCACACACCCACACACATACACATGCACACACACACACACACACACACACACACACACACACACACTCACATAGAAAGTCAAAATAAATAGGCAAGGGACCAATATGACAAAAAATTTTTAAAATCTCAAACAAAGCAAAACTGAGATTAAAAGTCCACATGAAATGCCATTGAATTCACTTTGTGTTACTCTTGGGCATGGAGTGTGCCCTGAGGCGTGGTTAATGTACCCAGTGAGACTCTATTAGAGGAAACTGATTTTTACTATGCCATTGAGAATCTTTAAAACCTGATCTTTAAAACTTACTTTAATTATGTTTTTTTAACTCTTCAACCTCCCTTCTAGCCCACCACCTACCAGAGATAAGAGAAGAGAAATGTTAATAGGAAATGGGGGTTGTGGACCTGTTTAGAAATAGTTCTATAGGGCAAGTCCAACCTTTGTGGTCAACAGTCCAGTCCACAACCCAAACACCACATACAAGTCAACGCCAGCGGCTTAAGTCTAGAAGAAACCAGGAGACTAGTCTGCAGAAGTGACAGGAAGCAGCCAGAATACCACCAGAGGTTCTTTGGTGCATTTCTCTCTACAAAGTCAAGACAAGTGATGACCAGTGAAGAAAGCAAGGCAAACCAATGCAGAAGTGTCGTCAGCGAAGACCAGAGTCAGCAAAGCCTAATGAAAACCAGCAGAGTCAAAGACAGAGCATTGTCTACTGTCTGTTGTGTTATACTTCTATCTTTCCAAACATCATGTGTCCTCTCAAGAGTCCACTCCAACAAAACATCACATGGCACAACTGAGTCTCCAACAAAACCAGAACTTCCCACTTCAAGTGAGTACCTGTTGCAGATAGCTTCTTGGTTAAAAGAGGGAGCTTATGTCTATTTCTTTCTCTTAGTGCTAGGGCCTCATCTGGCTTGAACTTGTGACATTATATGTGCACCAGTCCTGTTATGGCTGGAAGATACTATTGCCTTGGAGTCACCCATTATCTGTCATTGTTACGATCTTTCCACCTCTTCCTCTGCATAGATATCTGAGGCTTGAGCAGAGGTCTGGTCTCAGATTCTTGTTCACTTTAGCAGTGTCAAGAATGGTACCATCTCATAGGGCAAGACTTAAATCCAATCAGAAAATGGTTGGTTAATCCCATAACATTTGTTCTGCTAATGCACAAACATATACTGTAGGCAAGTCCCTGTTATAGATTGCAGGGTTTGTGCCTGGGAGATCCTAATGATTGTGTTTCTCCTCCATTGCTGTGTAGAGTGCCTTCTAGCAGCACGATCACTACTCAATAGGAGTGAAGCTTCTAGTCAGGCACCACTTTAACTTCTCTGTGTTGGGTACATGTATGGAAGTGTGGTCTTCAGCTACTGGGCCTTACCACCAGGTTGTAGCCAACAGCTGGGGCAATAGCCTATGATGTTTGAGGTTTTCCAGGGAGCCCCTTTGGACAGCGACTCAACTCATTCCTGTCATTAGAGGTTTTGTTTGGCGGCATAAGATGTCTAGTTTTATGATTGGCTTCTTTCCCTTATGAAGGATGTTTTGAGATTCACCCACGTTGCTGCATATTCCTAAGTGCTTGCTGTTTGAGACAGTTTCTTACTGCATAGTCTGTGATGGCCTTGAATTTCATTCCCATAGTCTCAGCCTCCTGAGGGTTGGGATGACAGGTGTCTGCCACCAGTCACTTCTACTCCTTTGCACTAATAGGTAGTAACAGTCTGTTATCTGGGCCTGTCGTGTTTTGTATTTATTCATTAGTTCCTGGACATTTGGATACTTCCTACATATTCCTAACACATCTGGTACAGTGACCTGTCATGCTGGCTTTATGTAGATATATATGTTAAATTTCTAATGGTTTAATTAGCTATTTTATTCTCTTTAAGCAAAGCTGTTTTTTTTATTCCCCAGAAAAGGGACATTTGAACTTCCAAATAGCATTTGAAAGTAGGAACCTACTCACCCTAGCCTAAAGTTTAGATCACCCAGTAGAAAACTTGGCTTGACCTAACCTAAAATTTTTCCAGTGGTTTATTCAGGTTGATGTTTCCTGGTGTTTGTTACAATCACTTTCTAACTTTTGTATCACACTAGATTCTGTGATTTTTGAAAGGGGCTTAATTTCTTAACTGGAATCTGTCTTCTTCTTGCTCTAATTGCAGTTCAGATCAATAATATCATTAAATCCTCCATGCTGATGTTGGCTTTCATCCTGGGTTTTTTGCTTCTTGGTTAAAGAAGTTTCGCAAGGCAGCAACTGTGTGAAGCTGCCCTGGGTACCAGGAGAGGTGCAGCCCTTCGTTTCAGTGTGTATGCAGACTCAGCCTACAGCAGAGCATGGTGT
>CM052700.1:146870929-146938604 GCA_028551405.1 Uromys caudimaculatus
TTCCTGCCTGCAAGCATAGCAGAGTATCATTAATAGTGTCAGAGGTTGGCTCTCTCACATTGGATGGTTCTCAAGTTGGGGTCATTGGTTGGCTGTTCCCTCAGTCTCAGCTCCATCTCTATCCCTGTGCATCTTGTGGGCAGGATAAATTAAGGTTTTTTGGGTGGGTTGATGTCCCCCTCCCTCCACCTGAAGTCCTGCCTGGCTACAGGAAGTGACACAATTAGAGCCAGGGGTGTCTTAGACTCTGTTGCCAGCCATTAGATCTCCTTCCCCTACCTGGACTGCCTGGCTGGGCCTCAGTGGGAGAGGACGAGCCTAATCCTGCCAGGACTAGATGTCCCGGGGTGGGATGGTACCCAAGGGGGTTCCCTTTCTCTGAGGAGAAGGGGAGGAGTAATAGGGGATGGATTTGTAAGGGTGGGGATGGGAGGAGAGGAGGGAGGGGGGCTGCGATCAGGATGTAACATGAATAAAAAAATAAATTATTGAAAAAAGTAGAATATAAGAGTCACTGTTGATCTCCTTCACTTGACGAAGCTTGGGGGGTGCTGGTATGAGTGGTTTCCCTGTGGCAAGAAGCTTTACCAGAAAGCATTATTTCCAAGTGTGTCTTGACCAACTAGCATGTTGTGTTTGCTAAAAATGGGCAAGGAAGCCTACAAAAAAGTCTATTTTCACATTTCCAACCAGTTTTGGAGTATGTAGATTTCCTGGTAGATTCCACTCCATTAAGGTTTGCATGGTGATGACATTCGATGAGGAATTTTGTTTCTTAGCCTAACTGAAACTTTGTTGGCATGTTCAGACAGCAGTAGCATTGCAAGTATTTGTGTGACACAAATAGCTTCTCATAGTGTTGCCTTGGATGACGTGAAAGTCATGGAAATTGGTTTAAAAGCAATTAAGACATTTTAAATAAGTCTGTGGACAGTCTTTATTCTTAGTTGCTTTACAAGAAATGAAATGAATGAAGATGTTTAGTGGAGGTTCTGGATCTTCCACAAAAATGAGGAGGGTACTTAGGCTGTGCTCCTTTAAACCCTCCTCACAGGGGCCAATGAGATGCCTCAGTGAGTTAAAGGCACCTGACACCAAACTTGACAACTGGGTTAGATCCCTGGATTTCATATGGTAGAAGGAAAGAAACAACTCCTGCTAGCTGTCTCTGACTTCCCCGTGCTCACACAAAAAAATTAATAAGTAACAACATAATAAAAAATTACTTTTAATAGAAAATAAACCCTCTCCAAAGAAGCCTGGCTGTCCTCACCCACCTCATACCTATGTCATGCCCTTATCTCCAAGCTGCCTGAACCTCCAGCTCTGACCTGGCTCTCTTCGGTACCAACCTCCCCACTTGCACACTCTCTCATGTCCCATTTTGTTTGATACTTTCTGTTTTCTGTTCCTGACTTTCCGCTGACAAGCTGTGTCAGTCTGAGCCAATCTATGGCTTTCCCTGGCTCTCCAACTGCAGTTGCAAATCTACATCTGTGACACACAGCACAATTCCAGAGATTGTGAATGCAGGCTCAGCCTTCTTCTAGGATTCCCCAAGGAAGGCCTCCCAGAGAGGTAAGTCTGGCTCCTGAGGTTCAGCATGGCTCCTGGGGATTCTCTGCCCAGACACCCAGGCTTTGTGTACAGCTAAAGTGGCTTCCCTGCTTACAGACCTGCTGCTTACTCTGACTGGGAAGCAGAGCTCCTCAGATACTGCACGTGCTGGGACCCTACCTGGGAGCCCTTCCCTTACATGTGGCTTGTTTTCTTAGAGATGGCCTATGTGTTTTCTATTTAAGGTGCCTGGTTTCCCACATGTGTCCTTCAACCATCTTTCTCGTCTAGATGAACTTAAATGTGTGATTCTAGTTTCCATTTTCATTTTAATTATTGTTGGGTATGAAACACTAACCCAATTATGACTCCGGGGCTTGGACCGTGCTATTTGGGAATGATGCCAAAGGAGCTGGGCAAGTGTCTTGCTTTTCAGCATTTCTTTTTCTCTGTGGAAATAAAACTAGTGAGAACCTAGCCTGATATGGGGAGACAGGCAAGCATGCCTCTCCGGTTACAGCACAGAGCAGTTTATTCTGGTGAAAACAGGTCCCTTGGGACCTGCTATGCCTTCACTGTTTTAAAGACCTGTTTCATTCAGCAGTCTCACTGTCTGTGTGGAAGAGAAATGTAGTTTCTGTAGCAGGTTTCATCCTGGATCCACCTCAATGGGGAGCTAACCCACCAAGTTTCTGCCTTCTGGCCTTGGCTGTGACCCCAGGAGTGAGGCTGCTGGTTGCTAACACTGCCTGACTTACTTGGCTCTGTTTGAATTCTCCTCACAGCATCGTCACCTGACTCTTTGTTGATTAATCTCCATCCCTGCCAAGAAATATATAGAATAAATGGGTTATGTCACTGGAGATGCCGGATCCCAGTAATAAAGGAGCCTCTGCCTCCTGATGCTGATGCTGTTTGCCTTCAGTCTCACCCTCTGCCCTCTCTTCCTACCTCTTAAGCTCACTACACTTCTTCCTCTGGCTTCTCCTGTCTCCTCCCTTTTCTTACATAGTTCATCCCTTTGTCTTTTTTTGTTAGTATGGAACCCAGGCCCTTGCACATGTCAAGCAAGTTCTCTGTGGTTGGGTAGAGCCTCCTCCTCAGCTCTGGAGCCTGTGCTTTACCTGGATGCTCCATCCATGGTCAATTCAATGAGGCTGAAACAGGGGGCCATATTGGTTACTTCTCTCATTGATCTGATTAAATGCAAACAAAAGCAACTTAAGGGAGTGAGGGTTTATTCTTGCTCACAGTCAGTCCACAGTGGTGGCAGGAGCATGAGGGAGACAGAGTAGGGAAGCAGAGAAAGAGAGAGGCCCATCCTTGGCTCTCTTTATTCATTTCATTCAGTACAAGACCCCAGGCCATCGAAAAGTGCTGCCCAGTTTGAAGTGGGTCTTTCCCCCTTCAGCTAACCCAATTTAGAAAGTCCCTCACAGACATCCCCAGAGATTGCCTGGTGGGTGATTCTAGATCCTGTCAACTTGGCAATCAATACTGAACACTACAGGATGAGCTAGTCAAACATGATCAGGGCTTGGTACTCAGACACAGGCTGGAGTGAGCCAGGGGGCACTGAAGTCAGCCAAGGAGCACAGGAAGCCTGTGGCAACTGTGTCTCAGGAGCTCCAGGAATACTCCTACCCACATGACAGCCACTCTGCACTTGCTGTAGATAATTAATTATTCAGGGATGCGTCAGAGGGCTCTCACAGAGTCTCTGTCTCCAAAACCAGAGTTAAACACTGTTTTGCCTGTGGAAGGATTCACAGATAAATTAATATTCACTAGGTTAAAACCCTGCTAATTTAATTTGTTTTTGTTTTTAACCTCACATAATATAGAGTCATTCCTCAGCTAAACTGTTTTATAGTGAAGTTATTTTTAATACTTAATCCTATCCATCACACAGTGACACAGAAATGGTGTCACTGACCTACTATAGTAAGCAGTGTTTTGGCTCCTTTGAGCCTTGTCCCACTATTTCATCCATGAACATGTGTACATACTGCCAAAAGGAATTGGCAGAGGGAGCCAAGGTTGATAAATAATCTTAAACAATCAATATGGATCCACTATAATTGCTTCAAACCTAAGAATCAAAAGAGGAGGCCCTATAATTTGAAGCAAGAGAAAACTTGAGGTACAGCTGGCTCTTGAGGAAAGGCCAGAGATAGTCCTGCACACTGCGCACAAATGGGTTTGCAGTGGATCCTCCCCAAGAGCCTCCAGAAGATGGGCAACCCTGTTGATGTCTGTCTATCTTCTCAGACCCTGAACTAAGTTCGGTCATTTTCTGCTGGACCTCCAGCTGCACTGGGCTGTGATAGCAGTGAGGGTTGCATTAAGCTATCAAGTATGTAGGAACACCTGCTTAAACAGCTCAGGAAGACCCACTGGGACCTGAGATTAGTGTGGTTGGCCATCTCACAGAATAACTAGTTGGTAACCATAGAGAGGCCTTAGTGAGGAATGCTTCTGCCATACAAGAGTGAGAACTGGAGTTCAGTTCACCAGAACATCCATGTAAACATCTGTGTTTGGTACAGGCCTCTATGTTCCCAGCACCCATACAGTGAGATATAACAGAGACAGCTCACAGCTAGCGTGGTGGTGTAACACTTAAGAAACAAGAGATCCTTCAAAAAAAGAAGGCAAGAACTAGTTTCTGAAAGTTAACTTCTGAAATCCACATATGCACCATGGGGGAGAGAGAGAGAGAGAGAGAGAGAGAGAGAGAGAGAGAGAGAGAGAGAGAGAGAGAGGAGGGAGGGAGAGAGAGCACTAAGTGGAGAAGATATACACTGTCAGAATGCCTTGCAAAGCATTAAGAACAAGATTATTGGTAAAACTTTATCAGAGAATTGTGTGTGTGTGTGTGTGTATGTATGTGTGTGTGTGTTTATGTGTGTGTGTATGTGACTGTGTGTCCATCCAGGCATGCATCCATGTGTGTCTGGGAATGTGTGTGTACATGTGTGTGTGTGTCTGCATGTACAGTAAAAGGATCAGGAGAGTCTGTGAGGTGCTGCTCTAATGGGATCCCTCAAATCTTAAACCTTTCCCATGAAGCCAACCTTCCTGACTTGGTACCTTAGTTCCTTAACTTGTTGCTGTGATTAAAAAAAAAAAAAATCACCTGACAAGAGCAACTTAAAAGAGAAGTGGTTTACTTGGCTTAGCCCATCATTGTAAGGAAATCAAAGTAGATGGAACTTGAAATAGCTCATCCTTCGCATTCACAGTGTCACATTACATGCCCGGTGTCATGTCATACCCTAGTGTCACATCACATCCACAGTGTCATATCATAGTCACAATGTCACACCACTTCCATAGTGTCAAGTCATACCCACAGTGTCATATCACACTACATACCCTGTCAAGGTAGAGAGCAGTGAATGAATGAATATACTTTCTCCACTCTTACTGTTCAGAATTCCCTGCCTAGGGAATGCTGCCACCCATAGTGGATGGGTCTTCTCACCTAGTCTAGGCAATTCCTCACTGAGACTCCCTTCTCAGGGGATTCTACAATGTGTACAGTTGACAATTAAATCTAACGTATGTGCAGTTGTCCATATTTGTCCCCCATCCTCAGTGCCCAAAGAGTTCAAGGGATAGCAAAATATAGGGGCAGATTTTATGGCTTGATGAGGCTTCAGCCCTATATATAAAGGTAGAAAAAAAAAAAAAAAATATATATATATATATATGTCTTCAATGTACTTTGAGAACACAAGGTCATTGCTAACTTGAAGATGAGACCTTTATATTGACAGCATCCTGCAATTACTAACAAGAGCTCAACATCCGCCATTTGCTCAGGAAGTGAGCATAAGTTGTTGAGCAAACTGAAATAGCAGGAGCCTCAGGGAGCACTGCAGCCCTGTTAGAGCATGGTCCTGCTGACCACTGTATATTGCTTTATTTGTTTTGGCTCCTGTCTTCAGTCTCTGACCACAAAGCCCAACCACAGGAAGGCAGAAAGGTACAATAAATGAGCTTTCTGTACCCATCCCTCACAGTCACCTGATTGGTTATGGAGTTATGTGAAAGGAACCACCCTGCCAGATGCCAGTTCTAACAGAGGACCTGTTAGTTCTCTGCAAGATAAATGTGAATAGCAAGAGTGCACCTGGGATTCCCAGGCGATAGACACTGACATCTGTTCCCACTGGAAGGTGGATATATCAAGAAATAATAGCTTATGCTAATTCTAGATTTTACAGGGTGAAATGATACTTGTCATGATTTAGATATCCTTTCTCACTCTGTAGTAGCTTCCTGCAGTTTGTTTTAAAGGTATGCCTGGGGGTGATGGAAGACCTTTAGAAGTGGTAGAAAGAAAATGGCCAAAGGGGAGAGGTTAGCATTCTTTGAGGAACAAGGTTCTGCTTCAGAATGGAATGTCAGCAAGGAACAAGACCCCAGGGAAGACCAGGTGGTGGCAAAATATTGGACCAAGCCATTCTAAAGAGTTCTGTATGCCAGGAGAAAGCAAGGCTAACACACTTGAAGGGGTGGCAGGAGATGAAATGATTGCCCCACCCATGCCAAGAAGTAAGAAGGCTATATAAGAGCATTGTCAGTATATAGAACCAGAAAACTTAAGGCAGGCCAGCAGGGGCATCCAAGAGGGATGAAAGACTGTCTCCCAAGAGCCTTTTAGAGTTGAGAATTGGACTCAATTCTAGTTGTCATAATAACAATAAGAAAACAAGGTGGCTTTTTAATGCTCCAAATATCATGCCAAGCGTGAGAACGGTACCATGAAGAGCAGAACTCCACATTTGAAAAGATTGTGCAGACACAGCATGAGGAGTGTCAAAAGTGGCCCTGGGAGTTCAGTCTAAAGCCACAGGTCCCTGAAATGGCAAGTCTCTGAGAAGACAGGTGAGGCTGTGGGTTTTCCCATCTTAACTCCTAACAACCTCAAACTCATTTCTAACATGCAGGTGATGTCATTTCACCAATGCTGTCCCTGAAATGTAAATGAGAGGGGTGACCTCAAGGCCTCAGGATGGTCCATGAGAGCGGCAGCCTTTGCCTCCATTAGAGGTGTGTGAGAGGCTAGTTCTCAGTCTACTTAGCCTATGGAGTTGCTGTCTTTGGGTACAAAGCCAGCCTGGCTTCCTGTTGCTTCTTCTCTTCCAAATCTAAAAGTGACATCTATGGCAGGTTTTAGTGCCATCTCCAAGCTGTGTTATCTTACACCACTAGATGATCACCTGGTGCACAATTCATTAGACCACTGAAGAAGGCAAATGCCCAGTGGAGGCAGTGAACAGCATTTATTTAAAAATCAATATATCATTAATGTCCTTTACAGAAGTTAAGCTTGGTGGTATTAAGATGGTATTGCAATTCTTAGCTGACTAACCACCTAAGAGAATGGGATTTCACAGAAGAACTTTGTCTGAAATTTAAAACTTCCATGATGCCCTGAAAATATGCTAATTAACAGAATATTTGAGGCCAGGTTAGTGTTTTAAGATTTCAAAAGCATTCTCCTTGAATCTACGGATGTCCCGTTTTTCTAAGTGCTACAGCAGGGAGACATAAAGTGTTATAAAAATGTCAGAACCTGGTTTTTAAAGAAAAACTCTTGCATAATTTAGTACCTTAAGCCTACGTTTTCTTACCCACATTTTCAGTGATTAAATGTTTCTTTTGATGTTCAGCTTCTCTGTGGTCTGTTTCCGGGGCGATGAATCTACCCTGCCTCTTCTCCCACATCATATAAATCCAAGTCCACGTTATTTTTACCAACCACCCATTAAATATTAATCAGCATTTCTTGGTCTTGAGCCCATAGGTCTTACTTACATGACTTTATGGAGAATGGCTAGAAAGCCTGCCAGTTTGAATCCCTTGCCTTGGTGTAATTCGGCCATAAGTACCAACTCCCAGAGCTCTCTCTGCTTGTCTTGCATCTCTCTTAAGTGGAGAACTGAACGAGCCTGAGAAATTTTACTCACTCTGCTGCTATATTGACCCGATCAATAGCTGACATGGACCTTGGATGCATTTTGATTCCCAAATCTGAAAGCATACCCTGAGGAAACTGTTATGAGTGGTTCTGAGTTCCGAAAAACCTTCATGCTCATGAGATTATGATTATTTTGTTATCTGGGTTTCCCCTCATAGGAGCTAATGTACTGTTTCAGATAAGGAGGGAGTGTGCTGTCCAGACAGAGTGTAATGGAAGAGATGCTAAGTAGTCTGCCCACCCCACTGAGTGGACCTTATTTCAGGGCCTGATTGGAGGACAGCAACATCCCAAGTTCTATGGACTTCTGTCAGACATCTCTGTTTCCATGGAGAGAGAACAGTGATGCTTTCAGGGGAGATCTGAGTCTCTGTGCCCCTTGGTCAGCTGAGTTCAAGAAATCCAAGCTTCTAGATTTATATCAACAGAAGAAAAGTACAGCCTACTTCACCTGTAGCTCATGGCAGGGAGAGGCCAGCACCAGTTTATAAACTCTCATTTGGATCCTTGCCTCTCTGTGTGGCCTTGAACCGTATCCCACCTAGATTCAGGATAAAAAAAATCCAATCTTCTCATTTAGAATCTTGTAAAATGCCACCACGCACTGAGAGTCTTGGGGACTGCATACTGGTTGCTAAGGACGGCAACAATGTGAAGAAATAATTCCCTGAACAGACTACGGGACAACTCGAAGATGCAAAGGGCTCACAGAAGACAGGCTACTCCGTCTCTCCCTCTGGTCATTGCTGGTCTAGGAAGGCTCTGCTCTACACCACCTTCCAGTGTCAGCCTGCCAGAGTGATGGCACTGTCTCACAGCCAGTCATAGTGAAGGGTCTAGCACCGAAGCCTTATGGAAGTAGGTGCTGTCTGGTCTAGCAAGTAGACAGAACTGTCAATCACACCATTCTGCCCAGCTACTGAGAGCCCAGAATGAGGATAAAACACATCTCCAGAGGAGGTGAGCTCAGAGTGTGTGGCTGGAAGCAGATTTAGACCCAGAGATGATACTATGGGTTTCCAGCAGAGGCCAGCCAGATAACTGCCTGTCTGCTTTGCACAGTGTGTGGCTGGAGACAGCACTGTGTTCTCGGGTACCCTGGGAAGAGCGCTTTATCTTCAACCCCAACCAAACTGCAGCCCCATGGAGAAAACCATGTTCAGGGGCAGTGGGGTTAGCACATTCCAGGACATACATGGCTCTCGAATGTCCTCATGTCGCTCTGTGTCAGTGCGTCAGGACACTGGCTGTCATGCTTTTCTCCTTCGAACCCCTCCTCCCCCATGTCTCTCTCCTCCTGTACCTTAGAGTCTCTTCCTTCAGTTTCAAGTGAGTAACTGTCCTGGGATAGATCCTGCCCTTAGCCCAGAGCCCACCTGTTAAGAGACTAATGATACCAATTTCTAAGCTGACACTCCAAGCACAGATTCATGGCACATTTGTGAGTATTCTGCCCTGTCCACCTGAATTCCCAGGTTCCCGTTCTCTGGGTCCTCGGCACTTTTCATGTAATTCTCCATGTTCCAGTCATGTAGTCAAGCCTATGGCATCCATTTTATCCCTGCCTGCCTCTGTGCCATCTTTCTAGCAAGTGACTTTCATTGTATCAACAAACAAGCAAGTCCCATGAAGGGTGTCCATTCCCAGCTTCTGTGTGATCATCAAAATCCAGAGGCACCAGCATGCTCTTATAGCTCATCACCACAGGAAATAAGTCTATGTGGTATGGTGTGTGTGTGTGTGTGTGTGTGTGTGTGTGTGTGTGTGTGTGTGTGTGTGTGAGAGAGAGAGAGAGAGAGAGAGAGAGAGAGATCACTTTATTGGTTAGGAGAGGCTGCTGGTATTAAGTCCCTGCTGTTCCATTTCTGTAAAGGTAGAAAGACCTCAGAGTAGTTGCTCCTCCAAGATGGTGGGGAGAGCACAGAGCTGCTTGCCCTCCATCTGCTTTTCCTCCTTTCCCTCCTCCCTCAGTTACTGAGCACTTGGCACACACACACCAACCTCTAGGCAAGGGCCTATGGAGGTTTCTGTAGTTTTGAGAGGGTCTCATGTGAGAGGAATGGAAATGACTACAGCACCCCAATACAATAATTTGACCTCATAAGTACGTAATTGGCACCTGCCTGACTCTTGTTCCTAGCTCAAGCATAACTGCAGTCACTGGAACAGAGCTTGGGCTCACAAGCCCTGTGCTGTGACCCAGAGGCTGTCCCAGTCTGGTGTTAAGAATGACAAGCTGGTCCTTCTGGACACTGCTTCACTCTGCCATCCGCCAGGCTATTGGAGGTCACCCCCTCCTCCATGTCTTAGATCTGCTAATTGCATTCAGACATATCTATCTGTTCTCCTCCATAACATCAAGCTGATCATAGTCAGATCTCTATTTCTCTCAATAGCCAAGCTTAGTACCCAGCAATTAGCACCCAGCAATTAGCTTTCCTCAGGAATCACTGACAGCCTTGTATCCCTTGGCATTACAGTTACATACCTTCCTGTGATAAGACACCAGACAGAATCAGGGACACCTTAAGGTAAAAGCCGGGCCTTAGCATACTTACCCATGGAGAGAAGCCCAGCCCCCCACAAAAATGCAAGCACCAGTTTAAGCACCAGGAGACTCTTTGCATCAGGCTGTCTTCCTACAAGCAGGATGTGATCCTCTATCTATTGTGCAGAGTTTCTCTGAAGGCTGAAGTCTGGCCAGACAATTCAGAAAAACCTCAGTCTCCCTGTGGGAGGCAGACCCTTCCTGGGTCAGAGACTCAGCCTGCTTGGGGAAGCTCCACTGCCTATGGTCTCCAGAGGCTAACTGTCCTGTTCAGCTATTGGCTGTTTGTGCTCACAGCAAACTCTGTGGTTGTTGGTAAGCAGCCTTTAAAAGCCAGGGAGTGTCCCTGCTGAGAGAGCTCTGTGCATCTCGGCTTGCACTCTAGACTTGGTGGCAGCTGCAGGGGCGTGCCTCACCTGAGATCAGCTCACAGGATGAATGCTTCCAAGCTGTCCCGGATGAACAGGATAAAACAATTTTGGAGGGTGAGTAGACAGACACAAATCAATTTATTGAAAAGAAATGTTTAATTTTGCAGAGAAAGAAAAGGAAAGCAGCTAACCGTTGGGGTGAGAAGCGTAGCACGAGAGTTCATTATCTTACAAGACTCCCCCTGGAAATTCTGTTGGCTGTGTTTGATGCCTTGCCAAAGGTTTGGGATTTAATTTTAACTAATCTATGGCAGATGCAATCAGCAGCCAGCTTAACTCTGATATTTGCTCAGAGCAGAAGTTTTCTGGAAATGGTAGGTTAGCCTTTAGCCACAGGGTCACCGGGGAACCAGACGGCATGTACTGATCGAAACCTCTAAAACAGACCTGTGTGTGGTGGGTGAGGGCTGAGAGAGGGTCCTGAAAATTAAGTGCACAGGTGTTCTGGCAGTCTGCTTCCTCAGAAGCCCTGGGTGACCAGAAGGAGGGAAGCTAAGAAATCAGAAGCTTTGGATTGTGTTCCCAGAGCTGAGGGAGGCAGGAGAGCAGCTGCCATGCACTCCAGTGAGGGATGTGTTCACTCACACGTAGACAACCACTCTTATTCTGCGCTATTGGCACCCAGCTGATCATCACAGGCAGCTTCTGGAATCTCACCTTTTGTCTTTCCCCGCTGCCTGGCAGAGCCCTGTGCAAATCACTTCTTAATCTCAGGTGCAACAAGGAAAGATTTCTCTCCAGAGTAGAGACTTGGAGTGATGAGTCAAGTCCATAATGAATGTCACTGTCAGATTCTGGTACTGTTTAGGGCTCTGGGAATTGAGGAGTGACTAGACCCATTCTGAAGAGAGGTTTCTGGCTTGCTGTGACGTCGTGTGAGTCTGTGATATTCTGAAGTCAGACCTGGCACCTTGCTCACAGAAATGCCTTTAACTAATGGTAGCCATGCTCCTAACCCTTTCTTATAGCACAGAGATCGCTTTCTTCTCTCTGGCTGATGCTCCAAGGTACTTAGGAAAGACAAGCCTGGACAGATGGCTTTTGTCAGTTGTATCTTGAGCCACAATATCCATTTATTTTGACTCACAATTATCATAATGTGAGTTTGCCGGTAATACAAGATCAAGGGGTCTATGATCTGCTTGGTACAACCAAACTAATTTTTTCCCAAATCAAAGCGTATATAAAGTACATAAATATGTATTTCTTCTGAGCAAGGAGAAGGATATTGACAAAGTTAAGTTATGGCCTCTTTGAATAGACTGTAGGCAGGCTGCACAGCTCTTGCTGCAGGGCACCCTGCCTAGGTTTTGGGTCAGCCCCCTGATCTTGGGCATCTGCTCTACACTCTCGTCCTGTGTATAAAGTAGGTGGCCCCACCCAGCTCTGAAGTTATCTGAACAGCATAAACAATCTCTCTCTCTCTCTCTGACATCTGTCTAGGAAGTGACTGGAGAGGTTTGATTAAATTTCTTATCCTGGGCTATCTAGCTATTAGAGGACTCTCCCAGTGTCTTAGGACCGAGCTCTAGAAGCTTCTTCGGGGTCATAGGTGTGGTGGATCAGGTGCTTGGTGAACCGCAGGCTAGCTCAATTTTGAGTTCCTTCTACTATAGACTAATCTTCAATTTAGCTGTGAGCATCTGTATGCTCAGAAAACCACTTGCACACATCACTCCGGAGCTTCAAACATTACATGCACTTTAGAAGGAGGGCCCAGGCCTGGAAGTGATCTTTCTTTTAGCCCTGGCCCATGGCACTTCTAGAGGACTCCCTCAGGTGGCTCTGAAGATATTCCCAGGATTTTGCCAACCAACATCAGATCTAGAAAATGCCAAACATTGTTCGGGATCTGAGGAGTACCTTAATTATTTAGAAATGGAAACGGGTGATATAATTACTCTTGTTGTCTGGTCTCTGAATTATTTATTCTCTTTTCAATGGCAGTTTTATGATAATTGCCCTGGACTGCTATTAAGGACTTCTTTTAAAACTCAGATTAGAAAACAACTCCAGAGGAAGGATTTAAAAGCATCTTAATGGCATGGCACGGTGGCTTCCCACTCCCCTCGGCCCTCTCTCAGCTTCACTTCTACAGTGGGTTGCCACTCCCAGGGAGTCTGAGCTGCGTAGTACTCCACAGCACTCTGCCCTGCCCTGTGTGAACCACTTGAAGGATAAAAATGAATTTGAAAGAAATGCATCTGGGGTGGGGGCACAGGGTTCTTTTGTTTTAAACTTTTTTTTTAATTTAACTTTTTTTAAAATTATTCACTTTACATCCCCCTCACTGTCCCCCTCCCAGTCACCCCCTCCCACAGTCCTTCACCTCTCCCCCTTCCCCTTCTCCTCTGGGCAGGTGCCTCCCTCTCCGTACTCCCCCCCCACTACCACTCTGGCACTTCAAGTCTCTGCTAGGCTAGGCACTTCCTCTCCCACTGAGGCCAGACAAAGCAGCCCAGCTAGAAGAACACGTTCCACATACAGGCAACAGCTTTTGGGACAGCCCCTGCTCCAGTTGTTTGGGACCCACATGAAGACCAAGCTGCACACCTGCTACATATGTGCAGGGAGGCCTAGGTCCAGCCCATGTATGTTCTTTGGTTGGTGGTTCAGGAGAGACCCAAGGGTCCAGGTTAGTTTAGTCTGTTGGTCTTCCTGTGGAGTTCTTATCCCCTTTGGTACCCACAATCTTTCCTCTAGTGTCCCCAAGCTCTGTCCACTGTTTGACTGTGGGTGTCTGCATCTGTCTGAGTCAGCTGCTGGGTGGAGCCTCTCAGAGGACAACATTCGATAGGGCTACTTTTAAGATGATAAGGATGGTATTTTAACATTTGGATTTGGGCAATTGCATGAAATGTAACTATGATAGCATTAGTACCAATAATACAACAACCTTAAGAACAGTATGGGGGAGGGGGTGTTGCTGTTCTGAGACAGAGTCTTGCTATGTAGTTCAATCTGGCCTGGGCTTCGCTGTGCAGCACAAGCTGGTGCCAGGTTTAATCCTCCTACCTCAGCTCTCTGAGTGCTGGGACCATTGGCATGTGTCATGCCTGGCTCCAACATGATTTTATTGGTAGTAAGCACTATAAGAAGTGGTAGGAAGGGTTTGGAATCTCTGTCTCAGTGGGTTTGCCATTTAAATTGCACACAGACTAACCAGATGTTACTTGATTGCACCAGAAAAACCTTCAAATATGGTTATCAGGTATTATTAGACCCAATACATTTTTGATGATAGATATTTACATATTGGTGGAGATGATCTAATTTTATTAGAAGACAAATAATAGACTCCTTTTTTTTCTCTGCGTGCATAATGTTATTATTGTTTATGAAGTAAAATTGCTGAAATTGGAACATTTCACAAGCCACCACCATGAAAGGTGGAGTGTCGGGGCAGAGCAGTACACAGCATGACTTGGAACGATAGAGCAGAGCAATCCACAGGTCAAGGTAGAGTAATGGTGGAACAGAGAGGTTCAGAGGGTAAAGACATAGTTCCACCTTGGCTGTCCTGTGTTTGGGTCCAAGACAGCCAGTGTGTCTCTCTGTGCCTCAGTTTTCTGAGTTGTAATTCTGGAGGGAAGAAGGGGTACAGGCCAAGTCAGTAAGCTTCTCCGAGTGAGTGGTAGGCTAGAGTAACCAGCAAGGACTCCTTTTTCCTAACTGTTGATACTCAGGGTCCCATGTAATGGGCAAGACCTGTGTCTGACCCTACAGCTGAGGCTCTCCAAGCTGTTCTAATGGACAAGAGAGTCAGAACAACTGTGCTGTCTGAGGGGCTCTGCTAGCTTTCTCTCTATCTCTTGCTAGGGTCCTAATGGTCATTTCCCAACAACTGAGCTCAGTGCAGAACAGGGTGTGGTTGCAGTGATTGCTCTCTGGTAGGACTTTAGCTCCCACCCTACCCCAACCCCTCCATCCCCCACGTAAGGGCTCTGGTCGAGGTGTTGACTGTCTGTAGATTAAGTACTCATTAGACACTTGAATGTTTAGTTCCCTGATGGCACACTTCTTTTTGAGAGCAGTGAACTCCAGGGTCCATGGAAATTGCTCCTCCTAAATATGTGTGCCCTGCATGTACATCAATCTCCTCAGATATGAAATACCTGGGGGTCAGTCCAGTCCTTTTTGCTAACAAATGTACAGTATTATAAAGGTGTGTGGACCATGAGTCATGATTGGTAGGCTTGGGATGTCTCAATCCGGCCTTTATCTGCTGTGAATCTTTCTAGTGTCACGAACTTGGCTCCCAACTTCCCAGCTGTAAGTGGGTCTCTCTTGTGCTTTATGTCCTCAGTGTAAGCCTGAAGCTCTCTGCTCAGGACATGAATTCCACCTGTCTGCCTAGATACTCTGAGAGTATGAAGCATTGATTTCAGTGTTCAGCCAGCATTTGTGCCTTAAACATCTTTATGTGTGACCTAAAAGAATAATTGTGAAAGTGATAAGAAGGCAGACATCTTTTTGAAACATGTGCCTGGCTGGAATTCTGTCCATGAGCAGCCAGAAGCATCTCCCATCCAAAAATGTCAAGTCTCCTGCTGAAGTTTGCCTTGAATCTAACAAACTCAGTCAAGACTTACTCAGGGAGGGAGAGACATCTTAGTCTTTGAATGTGAGGTTCAGCTGTGTCTTTACCTCTCTACAGTTGGGTAAAAGAAGCTGAGCTGCTTTCTCTGAGAACCTTTGTCCCTTATCCCATTATATGACCATATCAATGCAAAAGTTCTCATCTTAAAGTAAATATATTGGAGCCAAATATGAGTGAACAAAGAAAGTCTTAACTCAAGATCCTTGTAAAATGTATTAGTGGGAACATCAGGTAGGCAGTTATAGCACACTGGGGAATCTCTGCTATGGGACTTAAATGCTATCTGATGACAGTCTTTGAGTTGGTGGAAAGTAAAAAGAGGTCTGTTGGCATATTTCAAAAAGATTTGCCTAGCAATAACAAAGATGAATGTTATGTCAAATACAGAGGTGGGAGTAGATGGCTATTAAGATAGCTAAAATAGCCCAAGATAAATTACCTCTAGACTTGTAACATCCCAACTCTCTGTAGTCATGGACATTCCAACCATTATGTAGCACCTTTAACTCAGATGTGACTTTGTTTTCTATGAAGTGCATTTGACACTGGTTTAGACTGGCCTTCTCTGAGCCTCCTCATGTCCCCTGGAATTTCTTCATCTAGTTTTGGGATTGGGAAGACTATTTTAAATCTATTAATGCATAAAGGGACTAAAATGTTAAATATGAGTCCTCCTCAAACTGCCAGTACACCAATGGGGTCTGCCGAAAAAGAAAAAAAGGGGGGGCTTCTCCCCTTCCTTCCATAGCTCTCAGGGCATCAATGTTTGCATTTGAACTTTTTCTTGTGTCTTGACTTCTATGTTAGTATATGTTTTCCCATGAATATCAGATCAAACTGTCTCTGGCTCTGGGAAGGAGAGAAAGAGGCAATAGGTTTCTTTTTCTAGGTCTTAGTGATCCAACTGAGCAGTTACAGGTCACCATGACAGCTGTTTTGATATCTGATAAGCTCTTTTTCCCTTTGTATAAGACCTCAGATTCTTTTTAACCAACTCCCCCAATTTATTAATTTGCATTGTCCTCAGCATTAGAAGCTGGAGCTGAATAAGTATTTTAGGACAATAAAGTTAGGAAGGATGTCTGATTGGTATGGAGAGATGAAAAACCAAGGGCCAAGGAGAGCTTGCCTCTTTCCAGAATTTGAAAAAAATATGTGTGAGGTGGGCTTCTACTAACCTACCAAGGATGTAGCTAATGTGAACACAAGACTGGCCAATGAGAAAGCTCTCCCGTTCCCAGGGTCCACTAGGAGATTCAGAACACCATCTTCCCACGCTTAGAGGCAACGATGGCTGGAAGCTATATGGGGACTGAGTTTACAATAACACTTAAGCTCTTTTGGCTTTGTCTGGATGGCAGAGAAGTGCACAGTGGCTCTTGGAAGTGCTTTAGAATGCTAAGGCAGCAAGTCTTCCTGCCAGGTAGACTATATTATTCACTTTTACCTCATACCATGTAATTTTTTTTTTCTTTAACTGCATTCGGGAACTCAGCAGCCATGTGGTTTGCCTTAAAGACAGTTTTGGTCCCTGCTGTGGACCAGACAGATTCTTAGGGGTTACTATTGATTCCACAGATGAATGGTTCTCTCTAATAGCCTAGAAGAAAAAGCCAAGGGAAAGAAAGTCAACTTTTTTTCTCTCTCTCTAGAATTCTAAAAATCACCACAGGAATCTATCCTGTTCTTGGGCACGGTGGTTACTTTTTAAAGAAAACAGCACTGGTCATTTTCTTGTGGGACAGTTCATGGAAGAGCAGCAGGTCCCCCAGGACTTAGATTTGGAGTGTGCTCTAACTGAGAGCCCAGAAAGAACATACAAAGTGTCTGCTCTCAGGAATTTTTGAGGAAAGCATGATAAATATTTCATAAAGGGGAAATTAATACATGAAGTGTGCATTCTCTGATAAATTTCTTGATGCTAGCAACCAAAGATCTAGCACCTACAGCAACACAGATTTGCGAATTGGGAGTTAGGGAATGTTGGGGTCTTCTTGTTAGTACAGGAAGCAGTGGCTAAGTTGAGAGTTTAATCTTTCCCTCCCCCATCTTATTCTCTAGAAAGCTGGCCAGAGATGTGATAACTAGAAAGGTATACACAGAATGAGCATTCTTGTATGGATTTTAGACTATTGTGATTTAAACATGGTTCCTGACAGCTTAATGAAGAACAATAATCCGAATAATCCTTGAGATGAGTTGGTAGAGACCACTTGTTAGAGGCAGGCAGACTTACTAAGATGCCTTGAGCAGCCAAGTACTACCTAGTGCTCTTTCTGTAGACACTGACGATTGCTTAGTCTCTGAGTTTGGGTGAGGGATTAATGATTTAACCATACAATGTGCCAGCATAGAGCCTCTTTTCCATCCACAAAATTATTATTTCCTTTTATTTATGGTCCTAGGCCACATTCTGTCTTCAGCCAATGCATATCTGTTGAATGGAGAAGTGGACGGGTGGGATTAGTAAGCAATAAAGTCATCTTCTAACCAAAGTTCTACATTACAGTTTGTGACTGACTCTGAAATCACTTAGCAAGATGTGAAGACTTGTTTTAGTTGGTTTATTCCACTGCTAAAATTAACTTTATCTAATCACCTGAATACACCATAAACAGTAGAGCAGAGGCCCAGCCCCTATTTATGTTTTCCTGCCCCCTCTACCATGAGGGGGAATATGAACCTCATGGAGTCCAGCCTGCCATCCATTGTAGACAGATATTTCGTGTGCTTTGTTACCCATCCAAGAATTTAAAAAGGCTCTTTGACAAAGGACGTATTGTAGAATACTTCTACTCTAGTATTTATCAATTAGGAAAAGAACACATTAAATAGACCTTTGATCCAAGGCTTTCAGGGATGATGGTTGATTTGTGTCTGTCAGCACTTGAGCATCTTCTCCTGAGTTTGCCTATAGGAATGCAGAGAGTTGCTCAGGGTGAGCAAAAGGATCCATGTAGTTTAGGATGCCTTGTTTTGACAAAGATTTTAATGTTAAGTCAGGCTTGTCTCAAATGCTGATCACTAAGTCTCCTTTGTAAATGAGTTTTCCTTTGGATTCATAATATGTTTATGATAGCATTGATTTCTCTTGAAAATGTGTATTTTTATACTTGATGAGGAAATTTATGATACACATGTAATAAATATATCATATTCCTAAAATCGCCTCAATTTTTTTCCTCAAAAATTTACTGATGCCTGTTCACCAATTCATCTGACAGACATTTAATGTCTTTACCTTCAGGTACCAAGTTTGAATAGGCCTTGGAGTGAAAGTGTGAATAGAAACATAGATAAAGGGGTAAATGATAGCTAGCTAGATAAATGAATAGAGATAGATGGATGAATGGGTAGACAGACAGAGATAGATAGATAGACAGACAGATAAGCAGACATGCAGACAGGAGGTGGAACCCCTGGTAGTTGCAGACAAGCATAGAAAGTCAGTATAAAACACTAACTAGAAGATGAAAAATACGAGGAGATAGGGCTGCTATCTTTATGTACTTGAGCAGAGTGAGTCTTCTTAGAAGGCAGAGAACTTAGCGCCACAGAGAGGAAATATTAGGTGCTAAAACAAGGAGTTCAAAAGTCTCCATCTGGGCCAGGAAAGCACCATGCAGAGCAGTAAGAGCAGTGAGAGTGGGAAAGAGATAGAGAATGTTGTAAAACCCTACACAAACAAGGAACAATCACCTTCGTCTGAGGCAGGAGCGGACCTGAGACCAGGTGGGAGGCATCCAAGCTGGAGGAAACCCATAGTGACCTGGGCCAGTGCGCATTTCAAGCAGCTATAGATATCGATGCCTTTGCTATTCATGGCATTCAGTAAATAATGTTCAAGACTGAATGGATCTTTCTGCATACAGGAAGGTTAACCTAGCAAACTCTGAGGTTCTTAAGTGCTCTTAGTACTCCAAGCTATGGAAGAGTCAGTAAGTAGATATCACATGTGCTTTCTTCCTGCAGTCCTTGTTCATGGATACTAACAGGCAGATTTCAACAGCAAGGTAAAATCACAGCAATAGCTACTGTAAAGACTTTATGGTCACCCTCAGGGTATGTCAGTGATCAGACGCACATTATATGTTATGACCACCTGTAGGATATGTTGGTGAGAGTTCCATGTGGTACAGATGTATGCAAGAAATCTCTGAGGTGGCAAAAGAAACAGAAAGATGTCACTCGTGTTTGACAACAGAGAGAGCTGGTCTTCTGCACAGCCATTCAACTATTTGTCATAGTTTTGGAGGAGGAAGACTTGGCGTATTTTTTGAAAGTACTATAAAAATCATTTAAATACAGAAGGGATAAGTTGTGGCTGAAGTCTTGGCCAATGGATATGATTTTAATAAACACAGAAGTTTAGCTGAGGCGATAAAGCAAGCAGATGGTGTGTGGAGCCGTGGGAGATCCACAGCATCTCAGAGAGCCAAGGCTCCTGCAGAGCCTGTGTCCACTATGAATGGTAAACATTTTGGAAGGGCAGGTTGTGGCCTCAGTACGTTCTTCTCACATGTCTCACCCATGTGGCATCTCCCAGTGTTTGGAAACCCTGGTGACAGGTATATGTAGGTTCTGTGAAAGAAAGAGAAAAAGATATGTTACTATGGCAACCTTCTTACCTCCATGCAGCAATGGGAAAAGAAGAGGTAAGCAGAGCTAATTCTTTCTCCTTGTTAAGTCGGTGTTGAGAATCCCAGCACCTTAAATGCCCTTGTGCTAAATCCACTACTGGCCTCAAGGGCAGAGCAGAAATGTAAGCTTTCTGACCCCTGAAGAGGAATCTGTGTCTATACCTGCAAAATAGCATTTTATTTTACTTAAAAAAGGCGTTGTGCCCAAATTGAATTAGTCTCTAGGAAGTCTAGAGAAATGATTATTCATTAAGAAACTGCAAAACCTCAGAGAAAAAATTCCTTAGTTCCAGTCTCTCTATAAGCTTCCCCCCCCCCTTAACTCCTGCTGGCTTCCAAGTTTAATTGCTATCCCTGTAATGTCCTTTGAAACATCATGGGCAGATGTCCATAGGCACTAAGCAGAGCCGAAAAATAACTCTAGGTCAGAAAATATGACCAAAGGGTGAAATAGAAGGGAATTATCATAAGAACCAGGGCCAAGACGCTGTGGCTCATATGCCTGTAATTCTTTTTATCTTTTCAGAACAGCCGTATTGAGAGATTAATGCAACACAATGAACTGCTCATATGTTATGTGTACCAATGGGCAAGCCACAGCATGTGTACTGTACCGATGGGCCAGCCCCAGCATGTGCACTGTACCAATGGGCCAGCCATAGCATGTGTACTGTACCAATGGGCCAGTCCCAGCATGTGTACATCTAAGAGCTGAGGCCCAGGGAAAGCAGTCGACAGAGACCTCTCCCATAGGCATTTGCTCCAGGCCTGGTCACATGCCTATGAGCTGCTTCCTGCCTCCATATGTTCCGTGCCTTTTCTAGAATGTATCATGAGATGCTAGAGGAGGTGTAGTGTACTTCTTGTTCATATTTTCTTCCTTCACGTTAGGCTTGTGGTAGTCTTTCTTTAAGGCTCCCTAATGAGGAATGTTAAAAATCTTGGCTCTCCTGGTTTTTCTGTGCTATGTTGTCTAATTAAGTTGTATTCATTCTAAAATTGGTATTTGGTTGAGCTTTGGAATTTTTGTTGTTGTTATTTCTGAATCCAAGACTTTTAGCATATATATGATTGGTGGCTATTTCCCACAGACTTAGTTTTCTTTTCTGATCATTTTCTGAAAGAAACAGTCTTTAAAAACATTTTTATTTTATGTGCATTCCATTAGCCTGCATGTATGCCTATGCACCATGTACATGCAAAGTCCTCAGAGGCCAGAAAAGAGGGTCAGATCTTCTGGAACTAGTACTACAAACACAACTGTGCATCACCATGTTGGTGCTAGGAATTAAATATGGGTCCTCCAGAAGAGCAGCCAGTGTTCCTAACCATTGAGCCATCTCTCCAGCCCCTAGAAAGTGTCTTTTGACAGATAAAAGGTGTTCTTTGATGCTACCTAATTCACTGGTGGTTTTCTTCCACATCCTGCCACAGTGACAGTACTTAAGACATCCTCACCTTGCAAAAGATCCCAAGTTCTTGTCCTCCCTTCCAGGCCATCATGCAATGCTCAAGGTTTTGTATTGGGGTCTATGATTTATTGTTCTTTTGCATATAGAGGTCTGGTTTTTGCAAACCCTGTCTTGAGATGTGGTAGCGGTGCAGCCTACACAGGTCATTCTGCAGTTCACACTGCCAGCAAGTAACAGGACAGCCAATCACAATTGCAATGCTCTGAGCCAGACTAGAAATGTGGACAGCTGCAGTCAGCCAACAGATTGTGGAGAAAACAGTGTTGTGCCACCCAGGGACACTCTCCTGCACAGTGGCCACGCTGTCCTTGTGTCTGGGACCCAATACCTGCATTGAGAAGTCTGTTGAAAGACTACCAAAGAGAGTCTGGGAGATGACTATGTGTGTAAACTGCCTGCCTTGCAAGCATGAGGATCTGAGTTTGATCCCAGGAACCTGTAACAAGAACATATGTGTGTGGTGTACACGCCTAGGCTGGAGAGGTGGAGAGGACTAGTTCTCCAGGGGTCACTGGTCTGCTTGTCTAACCTACTTGGCGAGAACTAGACCAGGGAGAGATGTTGTCTTCAGGAGAGCTCGGTGAAGGACACTTACGGTTGTACTCTGGCTCCCACAGGATAACTCGACAGACATGCAAGCGCAGGTGCACACATGCACACACATTCACATGCCCAGAACGGGAAGGACAGTTGAGTTGACACTGAACACCAGGGCAGGCGCTGCAGGACAGTCATCTGGGCAGTGGTGACTACAATGGACCCATCTCCCCAACTCCCAGCGCCACAATTCACTGCTCACTCAATTGCTATGTGACGTTCCTACAGCTGCCTTCCATGACATCATTTCTCTTTTCTTTATTTTACTATTTATTTATTTATTTATTTATTTATTTATTTATTTATTTATTTATTCAGTCAGTCATTTTTATGTACATTTGCTGCTTGGCCTACCTGTATGTCTGTGTGAGGGGGTGGGGTCCACTGGAACTTGAGTTACAGACAGTTATGAGCTGCCTTGTGTGTGCTGGGAATTGAATCTGGGTCCTCTGGAATAACTGCAGGGCTCTTAACTGCCAAGCCATTTCTTCAGCCCTTATTTTATGATTTTTGAGATTATAATATAATTATAACATTTCTCTTCTCCTCCAATCCCTCCCACACACCCTTCATTGCTCCTCTTTTCTTTGGTAGAAGCTGCCAGCAGACCTGTACTCCAGCCCTAGAGGACGGCAGCCACGTCTGAAGTTTCCACCATTCCTGGCAGATTCCTGGGCCCCTGTGTGTCATTTCATTCTGTCCCTAGCTGTCCCCGGTCCTCCTGGCAGCCTCCTGGCTCTCAGATTTTCAAACACCTGTTCACTGTTGCCATGGGAACATTTCCTTTGTGGTACTTAGAGTTCCTGTCACCAAGTACATTTGGCTGTGGGTAAGGTCGGTGGAACTTCTCTCCAGGCTGGGCTTACAGGCCTAGCACTGATGGAAGTGTGCTTGGGCCTGGAGCTACTGTAGCCATCAAACATGTGCCTGGGGTAAAGAGCTCTTGGGAGTTGGGTAATGAGTTGTGTACACCAGGATCGAGTGTGTGTTTACTCCCACTCACCTGAGTCTCATGGAGTGGCTTTAATTCCCCACTGAATGGCTGCCTTTATGAAGATGATTTCCTTTCAGCTGTGGGAAGTGCCTCCCTGCCTCCTTTCAGAGAGCACCTGGCTTCCTTTGCCTTGCTGGGGAGTAGCTAAATGCCTGCACCCTCTAGAATACAAAATTGCTTCAAACTGCTCCATCAGAGTGCTGGCCTGTTTACTACCCACTTTCCCCACAAAGCAGCCTGTTAGTTAAATGTTAGCTCTGTCCCTAGATAACCCTGGTGTTTCTCACATATCTGACCCTGTATTGGGAGATTTTGTCAGACACCAGTAGGGTGTCCCTTCTCTTCCAAGCCCAAGTTTCTCTTTTGGGGGCCCTGCTGTGGTTTAGCTAGGTTGAAGTTGATTCTTCAGTGTGGCAGTGTGGAGTTGTGGGATTCATTGGGAAAGTCTTGGGTCACAGGGACAGAGACCTCCCTTAGGCACAGATCCATGTGCCCAGTGACCTGGAGTGAGTACCCTTAGCACACATACACACCTTGGAGAGCTGGGATAATCATTGTTTGGTGTTGATTTGTTTTTCATTGACAAATCACCTGACAGAAACAGCTTGAAGAAGGGAAGGGTTTTTGTTGTTTCTTTGTTGTTGGTGGTGGTGGGTTTTTTTCCTCAGAGTTTCAGGGGCCTCAGTCCTTGGTCTTCTGGCCCCACCCCCTTGAGCAGAGCATCATGTTGTTGAGTGTGTGTGGTAGGAACAACTCTTTACATCCTGTCCAACAGGAAGCAGAGACCCAATGGGGAAATGACAGTACTCCAGGCTCTTTCCTCCTTCTCTCCTCTATTCTGTGGGGCTCACAGCCTGTAAGGAGGGGTCTACTTACATGCAGAGTGAGTCTTCCTTCCCTGTTCTTCCCCTCCAGAAACACTACCTCATACATAACCACCTACGACTTTCTAATCTCCTGTGTAATTCTAAATCTAGAAACGTTCATAGTGGAGACTATTCATGGTGGTTGTCCTTCCAGTGCTGCCTCTCATTCTTCTTCCTCTCTTCACCAGAAGGCAAGCAAACACCAGTCCCATGATCTCCTGAAGCACAAGCCTCTTCCTCTATGACTTAGCAGTGTCCAGTTTTCTGTTATAGCCACAGTGGATGGACAGAGGTCCTGCTTGGGTTGCACCTCCTTCATGCTGCCTTCTTTCTCATCGTGGATTTGACCTGTATCCAGATGCCATTTTCTTCTTGACCTTTATATATAGTTAGGTTACCTACATTTCTGTAACTAGGGCAGAGCCCAGTGCACTGCGGTGTTTGTAACACCAATCAGAGCTGTGGAAGCACTGAATAGCAACATTTGCCTTTCTATCTGAACTTGGGAGCATCCTTTTCCCAGAATATCTGCTCATTGGGGACATTCCTGATGTATACTTGTGCAAGCAATGAGTTTTCCTGGAATGGGTAAGATGAAGTATTTCTCCAAATCCATCCATGCCCCACTTTTGACTCTTGGAGATCATGAGGAAGGACAGTTGTGGGTGATACTCGCTAACCCAGTTCAGTCAGATTCATCCACTGGCAAGGAGGTACCATAATGAAGCCCTTTGACACATCAATAACCTCATGCCAAGACGCCATTTGTTCTGAATAAGAATCAATACTGTTCAATTAATATAGATTATGTCACCATGAAGTTAATTTAGGATGTCATTGCTTTGCAGTTCATATCCTGACCAGGTTGATCTTAACACTATTCACCTAAAGAACCCACCATTAGAACACTGAAAGTACCAGAACTGCCCACCTCCTGGGAAGACAGTACAGCAGCCCTGAGATGTCTTCCCTCCCTCCAGGAAGCAGCCAGGAGTCACAGCCACTGATGACATCACCAACACCATGGACAGAGAGCAAATCCATGTTGAGTGTTGCCTGGAATCGGTGCTCACACTAGGGGTGTGATGAGTCAGACTCATGTAGATGCTGAGCGTCATAAGCATCCCACATACAAGCTCACAGCAAAGGTGGGCCTTCTGTGTATATTACACTGCTTCTTTTGCCAAGCTACCTACTTTTCTTGGCACACAGGCAGGGATTTGCTGCCCTCTCTATATGTGCTTGAGTACATGTTAATGCACAGAGAGAGAGGAAGGGAGGGAGGAGAGGGAGGGAGAGACAGAGAGACAGAGAGACAGAGTCAGTCATTATCACATGTAATATTTTAAAGACTTATTCTACATGTGTATGGGATGAGTATGTCTGTGTTTGGGTGGGTATGTGCATATGAGTGCAGGTACCCACAGAGGCCAGAAGAGGGCGTCTGAAGTGTGAGGCAGTTGTGAGCTGACCTGTCTAATGTGAGTCCTGTGCTCTGAAAGAGTAGCAAGTGTGGGTAGAGAGATGGCTTGGCGTTATGAGCACACACAGCTCCTGCAGAGGAGCCTGCTTACACAAAGGCAGTAGCATGTCACGCCACAGGATCCCCGTGTTCTTCCTTTGTTTTACATAAGCAGACTTCAGTCTCTAGCCCTGAGTGAGAGCCTAAGCGGGTGGCCTAATGACCTAGCCTTTTATTTTATGTTCCTGTCTTTCGGAATCCTAAGTCCCTTTCCTTGGCCTTCTCTGGTATGTCAACCCTTGAAGCCAGCCTTGGTTTCCAGTCCCCATCATTGGGGTTCTCACAACTCCTAGGGTGTACATCTCTCAGCGGCACCACCAGTACACCAGGAAATTTCCCATTCTGAGTTTATTTTAGTACCTGGAAAATGTGGTGTTGCCAAATGCTTACTGCTTCTGGCAGTTAAATATGTTAATAGGACAGAGCTATGGAGAGAGAGAGAAAGCTTTTCACCCTGCTGTTAATAAGACCACTTGCCATGAAGGAATAACCACAGAACTGGTATCTAGTTGAAACAATACCCTTTGCCTTTTCCTCTCCCTAGCTAATGACATCCTTTCCGAACTAACAAAGAAAGCCTAGGTGTTGGCCCAGCATCTCTGGCAGATTTCCAACAGGCTATGTAATCAGCAATAAAAAGAAAAACTCGAATTATGGTTTATGGTGGTGGGGAGATGGGCTTTTTAAAGTGAAGTTTTCCAGATAGTTGGTGGGTGGAGCTTGAGTCAGTTCTTTGCTGCAACTGAATACCTAACAGAGCAGAGTAAGAAAAAAAGGCTTATTCTGGGTCATGGTTGGAGGGTGCAGTCCATCACAGTGGGGAAGGCAGGGCAGTAGGAGCTTGAGGTGGCCACTCACCTAGTATGCACAGTCAGAAGGTAGGGAGAAGCGGATGCTACTACTCATCTCACTTGCATCTGTTTGCTTAGTCCAGGTCCCTGAGCCATGAAACGGTGCTTCAGTTTACCTAAACTAGTTAATCCCTTACAGACATGCTGAAGTTTTCATCTGCTCTAGAGAATCTCTCACAGGTTTGAAGAACCTCATCTAAGCTACATGCTAGCCTTATCTAAATGGGGCTAATTGGATCCCGTGGTTAACCAGTTGGTCTTGGTTCCATGGATCCTTCCACATTCAAACCTGTCCTGCTAGGGGGCAGGACATACATCTTTTAAAGGATTGTGTGTATGTGTTATGATTATATACATGTATTATATACATATATGTATACACATACCTATATACATACACATATACATATGTATTTGATTATGTAAATGTTTGTATGTGTGTGTTTCTGTGTATATGTGCACATGAGTGTAGTGCTCCTAGAGATGAGAACAAGCCACCAGATCCCCTAAAGCTGGAGTTACAGGAGATTGAGAAATACCCAATTAGGTGCGAGAATCAGACTTGGGCCCTCTGCAAGAGAAATACCCACCCTTAAGAGCTGAGCCATCTGGCCAGCGCCTGGGACATGGTCTTCAGCACATGTACCCTATTGTCCGCCCACAGTCTGAGCCTCCTTAGCACAGCCAATGGAGCTAATTTTCTTCCTCTGCCCCCATCTTTACACAGAGTTGGGCTATCAGGCCTTTCATCTGTTCCCAAATTTCAGCTAACATGCAAGAGCAGGTGCCGGCACACAGTGTGTACACACACAGGCACAGCCGCACCTTGTTTTCTCCTGCTGTGGGCACAGCTCAGAGCTGGACTTCAGCTCTGAAGTGGATGGGAATGGGAAGGTTAAGGGCAGAATCATGAGGGTTCAAGTTCTGGTTTAGCCACCTACAAGGGGCAGGTGATATTGACTAACATTACCAAAATTAAGATCCACCCCCTCACTTGGGAGTGTGTGACAATAGCCGTTGTATTCATTCTTGTGAGCATTAGTGAGTATGTACTTATTTCCTAGCTAGCGTTTGGGCATGTTATTTGTGTTGATGCTGAGGTCACACAAATGGAATCAGACTGTGCCATGAGGTGATGAGGATCACTGTCTTCAGCTCAGACTCCTATGTCAGGAGCAACCATTCCCTTGGTCTGGATGTCCATATCTTCTCACCATCAGCAGAGGCACAGCCTCTGCTGGAGTGGAGTGAAGGCAGATGTATTGGCCTTGTCACCACAGGTCTTTCTAGAGCACTTGAAGTCCTTGCAGACGCCCATCTGAGCTTGTGGCACTGGCTCAGCACACCTGTCATGTGAGCACTGTGTCTTCTAGTCAAATGCTGCCAGTTGTTCATGGAACAGGAGTCTTCTCTACATTAAACCCCAGGAAAGGAGCCCCAGGACGATATTAGTGCCCCTTGCTGATCTTGTTTCTGTTCAGCTACACAGCGTTGCTTTCTCTTATGTGCCCTGGCCTGCCTGGTCCTCTTCAGGACCCTGCTACAAGGAGAGTGATATGTGGGGCCAATGAATGAGCATCTCATTACCAGGGACGAACCCTGAGGAGATGGAACACTATCACCACTGTCTTCTTTCTTGTGGGTGAAAGGTTCCAGAAAGTCCGAATAGGCATTAGACACCTACCAAGCTGCTTCCTGCTGTGGGGGATTTTGGGATCAAAAAGTGGGGCTGTAGGCTCCTTCTCTCCACAGCTTTTAGCAGTCACTCAGGATCTGAGATCACGGTCCAGCATATAACATATAACATAGAAGACAACTATCCACCTACACCAGGGTGATCCAGAAGAAGAGTAAGGATTTACTGATTCACAAAGGCTTGTATACCTTAGCCTAGATTAGTTTAGAACTCACTATGTTAGTTGGACTGTGTGCAGACTTGCAGCAATTCTCTTGCCTCAGACTCCTGATAGTTACAATTACAGATGTAAACCACCAGGCAGGCACCCACGGGCTTCTGATGTCAGCAGTGGCTTGCCATTCTTAGTCCGGCTCTCCATGTATCAGCAAATGGGAAACCCCAAGGAGGCTCCACAGGAGCATGCCAGCACAGTTCTCCAGCAGCAGGGGGATTAAATTCCTGTGTGGCAACCCTGTAGGGATGCATGGACAACTGCTTCTTTGATGCTGTTGCTTGTGCTCTGAGGGGAGGGTGTGACTGGAACCGCAGGCAGCCCAGGAGTCTAGCCTAGTCCAACAGTCTTGGATCACTTTTTACACAAGACAGAGCACATCTTCACCCTCTGATCTGTGCACCTGCGTCAGGAGCCACTGTTTCAACCTCACTGAGAATACAACATCATGCTCTGTGATACACTGCACACTGTATCTTTGCATTTGATGATGGTTTTGCTCAGTGCTCACTTCAATCTACACAGTTTTAATTTGATTGTTTATTTGTTTTATATCCAACCACAGTTTCCCTTCCCTTCTCTCCTCAAAGTCCTTCCCCCACAATCCCCTATCCACCCCTCCTCCATTTCTCTTCAGAAAAGGGAAGACCTCCCACAGCTATCAACCAGCCCTGGCATATCAAGTTGCAGTAAGACTAGTTGGATCCTCTCCTATTGAAGTTAGACAAGACTACCCAGAAGGAGGAAAGGGTTCCAACAGGTGGGCAGTAGAGTCAGAGACAGTCCCTGATCCCACTGTTAGGAATCTTACATGAAGACTGTAACATATGTGCAAAATAGCTCAGTCCCATGCAGGCTCCTGGTTCAGTCTTTGTGATCCCCTACAGGCTCAGCTTAGTTGATTCCATGGGTTTCTTGTGGTGTCTTTGACCCCTCTGGCTCCTTCAATCCTTCCTCCCTGTCTTCCACAGGATTCCTGAGCTCTGTGTGATGTTTATCTGTGGGTCTCTGCATCTGTTCCTGTCACTTGCCAGGTGATGCCTCTCTGGTGCTGATTATGCGGATGCTGCTAATGTATTCTTCTATACTTGCAATCTACACAGCTTTACAACATCTTTGTTCAAGGCCACAGTCATGCGGCCCCTGACCCTTCATGGACCTTCTCAGATATTATTTTTCTATTAAGTTTACATCTCTTTATATTTTTATGTGCTCTGTATGATATTTTTGTCATAGTTGGCCCTCGTTTCCCTCTCATTTCTCCCCCCTTCCTGATGGCCCTCCTCTTTCTAACTGCCTCCCATTCTATTCTCACACCTCTTTTGTGTGTGGCCCACTGAGTTCCTGTAGGGATGCTCACAGGGAAGTGGATGAGGGGCTACTTACAAGGTCATGGGCACCTTACCACTGAAGAAAATGCTTCTCTTTCCACCCACAACCATTAACTGAATATAAGTCTTCATGAAGGAGGGGAGCCTTGTGAACCCCCCTCTTTGCTCTGTGACGGGATGTTGACAGGCACAGTCTTACACAGGTTTATAAGATAGTCAAAGCTGCTCAGATCTTATGGTCATGCTGTGCAGTGGCTTTATTATGCCTAGAAGACAGAGCTACTTGTCAGTCCATCCTTCCTCCAGCTTGTCTGCTCTTCCTGTGCCCTCCATTGTGGCATTCCATTTCCTGCCAGAGAAGCTTCTCTGAAGCTGACAGCAGCTGTGGATATAACAGAAGGCAGTTCTAGAATCATATCATTACCACTTAGCAAAACAACAGAAGTGGCTTCCCAGCTAGAACCTGTGACCTCCTCAGTCACAGGATTTGACTGAGTTTACGGTACCAGACTTGAATGTCCTCCTGGGGAGTGGGCATCAAATCCTATCAGAAAGCAGTTGGTTGGAGCCATAACGGACATGCTGCCGATGCATCGGTAAGTTCATCTTGCCTGGCCCATCATCAAGGTTATATAGAAAGTCTATTGATGTTGATAATGGTTTTTCTCCAGAAACCTGCATCATACCTTATAGCACCATGATAGCCAGATAATAAGGATAATAATAAGCCCAGTTCCAGCTTGATTTTATTATGTGTTGCAAGCAAAACCTTCATCTGTCTTAATATATGCAGTCTTCATCTGTCTTACCATCTAGACCCAGTGATTAGCCAGCTAAGAGCAGTAGCAACAGCTTGCACAGGGCAGAAACTCAAGAGACCTCCTGTGTCCTTTTATTTTATGCTTCTACTTTAAAAACAATCCCAAATCACCCCTCCCCAAACACACACTTAAAAAGTTTAAGTTCAACTTTGTATATTGAGGCAATTGTGAATGTGTACACACTTACAAGGTTTAACACTTTATAAGTGTTGCAGTGTTAAACTTTAACTAAAGATCAGGCTCCCCCAAAGGTAACTTTTCACAACTAGAGGTCAGTTTATTGATCCCTACAAAAATCCATGGTGCTTCCCAACTGCCTCCTCCTTCCTGTAGGTAACCATAGCAATGACTAATCTGTCTCATCTCTGTGCTGGTATCATTTCAGAGGTACATAAGTGGGATCACACAATGGGCACCCTCTGGGGCAATGCATTCTTCACTTAGTGCCTGCCTTGGCAATAACTTTTTATGCTCGCTCTTGGAGAGACTCTGAGCTAATGACCTTAAGTCAGAAACCTGGGTTCCTGAACCAGAAGCATCCCTCATGTGAAAAATGGGGACTACCATACTTTGTGGGGCTAAGTATAATCCACAAACAGACTCCTACAGGCACAGACCAAACTGGAAAGGAGTTGGCTTGCAGGAGGGGGTCTGGCTTCAGACCCAGAGCATCCTGTCATGAATAGATCAACTGTGATAAAGTGTGGCTTCTCAATTTCACAGTCAGAATGTCTTTTTTTCCCCCAGTCAGCTCCAGCAGGACTCTTTGTCACCCTTCCTTCATGGTTGATGGGCAAGCTGGTGTCTACTCTTGGGGTCCTCTATTCCTGCCTCAGGCCAGCTCAGCACAATGGTGTCATTGAGGAGACACAAGCCTTGCAGGCTTCAGTGAATGTTTCCACACATGTCAGTCTAAGGCCTACCATCTTGCTGGCTTTTCTCTGATAGAGTCCCAGGCCTCCCAGATCTGGGCAGCCCGTCTCTTCTCAAATTCTCTTCTTCATTCTCCAGGCTGACTTCACCTACAGAACTCACACAGCTGCTTCCTCTGACCTCAGCCATTTTCAGCAGTATGCCAGTTCACACAAGCCCTCTCTCAACCGAGCTCTCCGAGCTCTAGCATGTTCCTTCCTACACGAACAGCCATCTTCCTCAGCCTTTACTTCCTCCTGTCTTGGATATAAAGTGGCGCAGGGGATTGTGGGCCAGAGAAGGCAAGGACAGGAAGAGGGTGGCACCTTGCTGGCCAGAATCTTAAAATCTTGGACAACATTTGTCCCAATATATATAGGCTGATGTGTCTGAGCCCATGGCTTCTCTAGAGATTCTAGTCTCTGACCTCACCTGCCCCATGGCCTCACCAGTCTAGCCAGACAATATGGCATGCTACAGAGTGAGCCATTTTTACTCCAACCTATTCTCATCAGCATCTCAGGAATTTGTTGAAATGTCCTAGGGAAATAATGTATGTGACCAGCGGCTGTACATCAGAGTGGTAGAAACATCCCAGACAAGGACAGAAGTGGGTTCCTCACAAGGCAAATGTACCAAGTGAAACTGAGGCACTCACTTTAATGTGGTTGCTGCTATGCTGCATGAAATTCGCATCAATCATTGTACGTGTGTGTGTATGTGATTGTATGCGTACACATGTGTTTGCATGTGTGAGTGCATGAGCAGATATTACGTGTCTTTGTCAGTCACTCTCCACCTTATTTTTTGACATAAGATTGCTCACTGCACCTGGATTAATAATTCACTGATCCTGGCTGTCCCACCTCTGCCCCTCCCCCAGCACTGGGATTGCAGGTGCGCACTGTGGAGACTGAGGATCTGAACTCAGATCCTCCTGCTTGTGCACAAGCATCTCCTTGATCACACTTGGACGATAAAGTGCCCAAACTGCTCTCAGATCATTTCCGGGTACAACAAGCAAAGACTAGACAAAGCATGGAGGGAACCAAGGGGTGAAAAAGTTTTCCTGTCCCCAGGGCAAGCGCCCAGACGCAATGCAGCAGATCCATGGCAGAAACTCTATGTGCTCACATGAAAATCTATAAGAGAAAAAGCAAGACAAATTGAAACCTATCATTGGCAAACCTCAGGAGCACACCCATGGAGCACGTACATAAGAGTTCCCACCAAGAGACAAGCCAGGTCTCAGAACTAGCTAGTTAATCAGGAAGCCCACAAGGACGCAGCCATGTGCATTTTCTGACATTTTGGACTCTTAACTGCTGTGTTCTTTGTTTCTGGGAAATGAAAGCTGAAATACATGGAAGATGCATATGTCACTTCTAGATTTCGCTGAGTGTGCTTGTCACTTCACATGACGTAGGAAAAAAAATCTGCTAATAAGACCAAATATCCAGCTTCCAAATGTTTTGTTTACTGCCATCTGCTCAGCTCTTCATAGCCTTGCCCAGTCACAGCCTGTCAGTAACAGTCACCTGAGAGAGCAGTTTAGACTTTTCAGGCAGTGTTCTTACTTTTATTTTCAAAAGAGTTGACCCTCCCCTCAAACGCATTAACAGCTGGAAAAGCTATCATTCAAGTGTGAACACTGATTTTTATTTTTTAGAATTATATTCGTGTGTATGTGTGTGTGTGTGTGTGTGTGTGTGTGTGTGTGTGTGTCCACCCTTGGAGGGTATACAGAGAATATTGGTTGTCCTGGAGCTGGAGTTAACAGTGTTTATAACTGAGCAATGCCTGTGCTGGGGCCCGAACTCAGGTCCTCTGGCAGGCAGGGTGTCCTAACCACTGAGCTATGTCTCCAGCTCCACATACTGGTTTTTGAATGAACCTCCATTAACTTCTGTAAAGTTAGACCTTCAAATGCATACTCTTATTTTAACATTGAAGAAACAGTACTCTGATAGCCTGCTTTGTATAAGAATTCTCTTTAAAATAGCATACATTTCTGAGAACAGTTTTTTTCTAGTTTTTGATGTAAATAAATGTTTCCCAGTGCAAGTCACCTTTATTTCCTGTTCCTGTGGTGTGATCCAGGAAGGAGGCATTGGTTAGTGTTTCTCTGATATTTTTAGAAACAAAATCAAAAGCATGATCCTCATCAGTGTTTGCTAACATGCCAAGACAGGCCTTGATTCTTAGCAGTCCTATGGGTAGAAAAGACACACTAATCCTCTGGCCCGTCATAACAGTCTACGCTTTCCCATGGGAATCCTCATGACACATGCAAGGATACAGAAATGAAAGCTTCAGAAATTAATCTTGAGTGAGAGTTATCTAGAGAAAATGTATCATCTCCTTGTCCAGGAGTGGGGCTGTCCTCTGACCTCTGCTCAAGCTGGTTGCCCTCCCTGCCCATGCATAGATTCCTCCATGATGTGAAAAGCCCCCAGATAACCCACACTGCAGAGGACCTTGTAGCATGCAGACAGCAGGGCTGATTCAGTCCACCCAGAACGAGCCGTATGTGGTTTACCACTGCTGCAGCCATACCCAGCTCTGTCTAGCACAATAAATATTAAGCAAGTGCTATGTACTTATCTAATTTGTAGAATTGATCGGATGTCTTAAAAGCTTGACACCCCAACAAAAGAAAATGGAGTGCTCTGTGCAAAGGTTAAATGCATAGTTTAATTGGCAATTGTGCCGTAGGAGCCTATTGTGAAGCAATCACAGTCTGAGGCTTGCTTCAGATGGCACAGTCAGGGGATACATTTTCAGTCTTGGCCATTGAGAAGTTACATCCTGGAACTGAAGTGAGGCCACGGTGTGGCCGCTGGAGTTCTATCTCGCCTGCATGCCGTGTTCTCCCTCCTACACACTGCCTCTACTTCAGAATTTAGAACCTATTAAGAATGCAGAGTTTAAAGATTCCTTCCCTACCTAAATAATTCATCGGTGCCTAGCAGACTGTTAAATATCAGAGAGGCCCAGCACACATAGCATCAGGATATTTTGGGTATTTACCATTTCAGACAAAGGACATGGCGACCTGACAAAATCTAATACATTTAATTTGGGCTGAGAAAGAGCATTTTTACTGCAATTGTTTTTGACAAAGGCATTTAAGGAAGTATCTGGTAGAAAACTAAGATTGTCAGATTTCCTCTGATTGATGGAAAGTAAATGAAATGCTCTGCCATTTTTTCCAGGCAGGGCTTTGAGAGGGAAGGGTGTCTTGGAGGTCCTCTGAGAGAACGGTCAGGCCTCAGAGGCACACACTCTCTACTTCACGAGGAAATTGCCCCATTCCTGAGAAATGTTTGTTGTGTCAGAGTGTCCACAGGGTCCTAGGTTTCTGTCTTAAGCTCCTTTCCAGCTGGCTCTGACCAAGCACCTTACAAAAGTAGCTTTAGGAGAGGAAAGGTTTACTTGGTTACAGTTCATCATTATTGAAAACCCGAAGCAGCCTGAGCCACCCACAGATGAGAACAGAACTGGGATGAATATGCTCACGCTTACTTAGTGTTCATAGTCTAGGACTTCAACTTACCAGGGAAGGGTACCACTCGTAGTGGGTGGGTCTTTCCACCTCACCTAATGCAATCAAGACCACACACACACACACACACACACACACACACACACACCTTCCCACAGGCCTCCCTGATCTGGGCAATTTGGAGTTAGGACTCCCCTCCCAGGTAACTTTAGATTATGTGATGCTGATAGACCTTATCCATCACAGCCACCTAAACCACAGCCCCTCCATCTTGAGGCTGCTCTTCAAAGGCTCTCCGAGATGTCCATGCTAATGCCATTTTGCTCTGGAAACCTCCACTTTGTGGCTGCGTCTCCCCATGGCTTTCTTCCCATCTCATTCTCCTCAGAGCTCCACCGGTAGGTATGATTTCTGGAAGGAGATTACACACCTTAGGTGGAGATGTACCTCTGTGGAGAGCATCCGCCCTGCATGCTCCAGGCCTCGTTTGATCCCCAGCACTGCAAAATAATAGAAATTCCCAGGTATTCGAGAGCAAGATGGAGCCAGAGAAGGAAAGCCTTCTTCAGACCAGCTAGGGAAGGACACCTGAGATAAGCAGTGTTTTCTTCCCCCCCCCCTCCCATATGAAACAATCTCTTAGTGTGGAGAAGCCTCACAGCAAACCACCATGGCTTACAGTCATCTTACCCTCCAGTGCGTTCAGAAAGGGCTTTGCGGCTTACTGACTACTGTACCTGGCTTGGTCAGGGTTTCAAAAGTGAAGCAGACATCATTGCCATGATAATGGCTGCCTTTGTGTCCAGAATAGAAATATTAGGATGGCATTACTCAATCTCCCATTGCCAAAGGAGGAGTGAGATGGCATTGACACCTAGTCAGAAAGGGACAACAGTAGCAGTTGTCCATCAGATCCCAGGGGCACTTCACTGATGCAGCAGTACTTCTGGGAGGGGACTTCTAAATAAGGCTGGATGGTGCCTGGAACACATTCTGATTCAAATATTTATCTCTCTACTCTGATGAAACACACACACACACACACACACACACACACACATACACACACACAGGAGGATATATGTGGACTATGTGAACTCTTTAAGCCTTCCAGGCTTTCAGATTCCCACTCTGCCCCCTGAGACATGACCTGCAGGTACTGAGTTCCCTAGAACTTCAAAGATCTCCCCCAAGCAAACCCAGATCCCCAACAGCCTACCATAGTTCCCGGCATTCTCTCATGTGATCCTGGGCTAAAACAGTGCTTAGATGTGAGGTGGGGCTAAAGTTATGAATTTCACTTCTTCATAGCTGGGTGATTCACAGGATAGCACAAAACGGCCATAACCTGCCTTCCATTGGTGGTGAATGGGTTCATAGCCAAACACCCATCTGTGAAAAGCAGAGCCTGGGATGTCACAGCATGCAGTGGTGTAGGATAATTTAATTATTTAATCCTATGAAGTGTCTAGCAAATAGAAGACAACAAAACCCAGATCACATGAAAGTTAGTAAAACCACCTCCAGTTCCTGCACTATGCCAAGGAATTAAACAGAGGCATTTGGGGCAGGGAAGAAGCAGAAAAGGCCTAGATTTGGTTGATGAGGACAGGTTCTAATCTGCAAAATGTGGAAAGCCATTCAAAACTGATCAAAGTATCTACAATAGGATCAGAAGCCATTGATAGGGCCATTGTGAAAACTGTGTGGCTGCAATCTTCAGAGGTCAGGGGTTCAGCCCGCCCCTATATTTATGTCATCCAATTTGAACCTGAAAGAGTCTTTCATGAAAAGTATATTCTCATTTTATAGATGAAGAAACTGGCCCCTAGTGGTTCCCTAACTAGAAAATCACAGGCTTGAGAGCTCCATTATTGTCCACACCTAGATCTATCTATGTTCAACCAAGTCCTCTCAGTTGCCAGCGAGCTAATGAGATGCAGTGACACAATTGTCCCAAGATGTTCTTGTTGGCACCTCTTCTTGTTTGATGTAGGTTGTCTAGGGAAATCACGATCTCAGAGATACCCTGCTCCTCCTGTCTCTAGAAGCAGAGTCCATCTTAGAAGCTACTGGAATGGGCTCACCAGCATGCCGCCATGTGTCCAGTGGAGGGTGGTTGGGAGAGAAGATACAGCCCAGGTCCTACATTTGTCCTTCATAATCTAAGTTGGCTTGTACTTTTACTGATTTCTCTAGTGCCTGTGGTCTTTTCGACTCTGATGCAGATTGTGCCAGAACCAACTTGTATCCTATCTCCACCTCCCAAGCCAAAGGAGGGGCAGGGCTGCTGGCACCCAATAGTCAGAGGCCATGACTATCTCTTCTGGCCATGATACTCCCACAGACTTCCCACAATGTTCTTCTCCAGGCCTACACTGGGGAATGAGGCCAACCTACCATGAGACCATTTCTACCAGAGCAAAACTGTCATTATTAAAATTTTTACATGAAAAATGCTCTCTGAGCTTCTGTCGTGGGTTTGGCACATCTCAGTTCCCATAAAAGGGGTATCTGGGGCAAGTGTAGAAGCAAAGCATACAAGCTGGGGAACTTGCCTGTGCCACAGTGGCCTGTAAATGGTGGACATCCAAGTATGAAATCACTCCTCCTCAAACACTCATCTTTTCTCTGTGGAGAGGACTTCAGCTGAAGAGAGCTGCAATGAGTCTTACTGTAGTCTCACGGCCACACGCCCTAGAAAACAATGATTTTCCAATTTTAGGGCCATTTCCTTGACATTTTCATTTCTCATACTTTTTTCTACTTCTTACACCTCTACAGAAATGTCAGATACATTGCCTATATGGCTGCTGTATTCCCTGGGAAAATAAAGACATCCAGCCTCTAGGAGCTCGGAGGGGAACAATGGAAAGCAAATGAGACTTCAGGATGCACAAGCCAGGGAGTTCCATTTGTTTGAATGCTGTTGTGAAGATGGTAACTTGCCCAGGTCTGCCTCCATTGTCAAAGCACTGCCAACAGCAACCGGGTGGCCGCAGGGCCCCAGAAACCCTTCATCCCAAACTCAGAGATGATGCCATGAATACAAGGCTCAGACAGCAAGGAGCCATAGAAGGGTCAGGGCATTAGATCTGGAATGCCAATAAAAAACATGTTTTCTGAGCATCTATACCATGGTCAGAATAGGAGCAAATATTCTATTTACTCCCTTATGGAAACTATTAACCACTGAGGACCTACTATATAGTCATACATAGGTAAGAAAAAAATCTTTGTCTTGAAAATCTTGCCCAACTGACAGAGGACTCATGATAGTTGCTATTATGCAAGATGGCAAGTCCCGTGACAAACAGACCAATCTGGGAAAGCACAGAGGTAAAAGCTGAGGAGCCAAGAGCATGTTGACATCCTCCAGCAGGTGTTCCTGAACTAATGTCCAGGGTCTAGCTCAGCCAGAGGACCCCCAGGACACTCAAGAGGTCACTCTACAAAGCTTGCATGGAGCAAAGCATGAAAGCAGGCCATATGCGAGGGACCAGGTCAAGGCCTATACAGGACACTTTGCACAACTCTAGGTGAGAAGACAGAGCCTGGTGAGACATCAGGACAGACTGTGGTGGTGACAAATGTGACAACATGGTTGATCTTCAGCCTTCCCCAAACTCCTCCTACCTTCTATTTATGAGGATAGGCAGCATAGGGGCAGGTTTCCAGCTCCCCCCAAAAAACAGCTGGCAAGAGCTGAAATTAGACATTGTGTCCATTTCTACAGCTGTTCACACCATATGGTATTTTTTAAACACCCCACTGGTGTGCACCTTACCCCAATCTGACAGACGCCACTGAAACACTAGTATATAAATGCCATTGGGTCTCTGCCCCAGTCCAAAGAGTCTAATATCATGACTGTTAGTACAAGGTGAGAGAGATAGAGGCAGAGAATAATTCCCTGTGAGGCATTTTCTTGATGGATGATTGATGCAGGAGATCCCAGTCTGTAGTCCATAGTACCATTCCTGTGCAATGGGACCTGGTAAGTGTTCATTACAGCAACAGAAACCAACCTAGGACACTCGGTGTACAGAAACTGTTTAATCAGGTCTACCCTTCCTGGGTCCTTAGGCTTGAAGGGAGATGTCAATACAAAGTAGACACTAAGGAACAAGGTTCACTTTGGAAGCTTGGTAGCGTATGAATGATTGTAAAGTTGAAGGACACAGGACTGAGTGGCATGGACACCTGCCAGTCATCATGATCAGTGCTGCAGAAGTTGGCTTGGCCTTCATAATGGCAAGAGACACCAATCTTCCTCATTTAATCCATATTCTTGCTCTATGAATGAAGGAATGTTCTATGAACCATGTCCCAGCATCCCTTGAGAGTCTTTGGCAGAAGCCCTCTCCCACCAGGCAGAATGAATCTGAAGAGACTCAAATGAGACCCCCATGCCTCTAGTTTTCACCTTGTGAGGGCGCCCTGGCCTGTATCCTTGCCTGTCTCTGGATCACTGGCTTCCCTTGCTAGTGAGGCAGGAGAGGACCATTTAGTTAGTTTGTTGCGCATCAAGCAAAACTGCCCTCCATTCTCTCGGGAGCTGCTCTATTTTAGTGGAAAAGCAATGAGTGAGAGACAGAACTCTCCAGGCTTTAAACAAGAGCCTCTCCCTAAGGGAACTGACTTTTAGAAATTAACACTCAGGTTCCCTATCAGAAACCACTATACTTAGGTGCCTGTTGGTTAAGTCACCACAGATTACTTATGACAAGGGAGCAGTCACCTCCTGTGAGACCATCTCCTACATAGGAGCATGGGGTACAGATGCTCCATCTATCTCATTCTAAACTCCCAGTTCTTGTGAAGCAGCAATGGATCATGGGACTTTCAAAGGCCGTGTCTGTGAAATGGTTAACAATTATAGATTTGTACCCATGCACAGAGATGGGGTGGGATGCAGCAGAAGTTCAACTACAAATACTCTCTCTAAGATGTCACTCTGTACATGGTATAGTAAGACTAGGGGATAACATTATAATTGTTCCCTATGATTTATGAGTTAGAGTCTATTAGAGTCTCTCTCTGTCTCTCTGTCTCTCTCTGTCTCTCTGTCTCTCTCTCTCTCTCTCTCTGTGTATGCATGCTTGCACACATGTGTGTGTGTATGTTTGTAGGTACTCATGTGTAAACATGCATGTAGAGGCCAGAGACTGACCCCAGCTGTCATCCCTCAGGATCCATCCACCTCATTTTCTGAGACAGGATCTCTTATTGCTCTGGAGCTGACTGATTTGGCTAAGCTGGCTGGCCAGCAAATCCATGGATCCACCTTTGTCTCTGCCTCCCAGCCACAGAGATTGTAAGCATGTGCCTCAAGACAGTTTGTACATGGCTTCTGGAACTCAAACCCAAGTCCTCATAATCATGAGGCAAGGACTTTATGGTCTAAGCTATCATCCCAGCCCTAGGGCCTATTCTTATCAAATTACACACTTTATTTAAAACAACATAAAAACTGATGAGCTATCAACATATTGGTTTTCTTTTCATCCATTCTTTCACTGCCTGGTTTCCCTCATCGAGAGCCAGGCCCACAGAAGACAGCTACAGAGAAAGCTGTGTAGCCTAAATCTTCACTAGGCTCTGGCTTTTCCTCAGCCATGCAGCCCCCTGCAAGGGTGTCACTGACCACTTCCACTCACTCAGGGTAGAGAAGCTAAAGAGGAGCACTGTTACTTCAGAGGACTAGGAAAGGCATGGGCCTGAGTCCTGAACACTCAGCAGTGGTCTGTATAAGGACACAGCATGGCAGACAGGTGCTCATTATGCATCTCGCTCTCCTGCAGCCCACTGAAGCTTATTTCTCTATACATCCTGAATTAATATTTTTAAAAGAAGCCAAATAGAAGGGGAGGGAAAATATCTTATTTTTAGGCTCAATCTGTCCAGCAAGCAATTTCTGTTAGACCAACACCCAGTGTGCTGAGATGGAGTTGGGGTAGTCATGTTTGAGGGTGAGAAGAAGGCAAGCTGGGTTCCTGGGGTCAACAGCCATCTGCCTGTCAAAGACAGCAGAAGAGCTCAGCAGAGTCCTGGCTTCTCATTCCCAGCCTGTGTGCCCCTCCTTGGTCTTTCATTAATTACTGTTGCCCTACATTGCCCAGACTTACACTCTACCTTCAGAGGTGTGAGAGGGCAGATGTATCCTGCAAGGTAACTGAAATTTCATGTTGATATTAAATCAGATTATTCTGTCAGTTCATCAGTTTTCTTGGGATGGAGTAAGCTGGGTGCTTGCTCACCTTTAGGTGGCCTAATGCTTGGGAAAGTGAATTATTCATGGGTTTTCTCTGGGTCACAAGAGACCTTAATATAGCATTCATTTCCCAATGTATTTGATAGGCTCTTGTATATGATCACATTATACGCAGATGGCTGGCAGTAAAGTAAATTTTAAATTATACAGTCTGCAGTCTTGCACTGAGAGGGGGTAGGAAGGGATTCATCATTGTGCCCATCTTCCTGTTTACACCAGGACGTATATAATTCATGCTCAAAAGCCATGGCGCAGCTCATGTGGAAGGAAGTTCTCCATGCATACAGAAGAACCTCGCTTGCAGTCCAGAATTATAAATCAGGTTTCTATCAAACAATATGGCTAAAAGGGCAAGCATATGTCCTTTAAATATATGGATCCTTCTCTAATTCCCAGCAGATGAGACAAAATTAAGAATTATCAAAAAAGCCAAGTGGTGAATCTGTGTGTGTTGCATGTTTTTGTGTATATATACATATTTGAATGTGTGGTAGTGCATGTCTGTGGAGGCTTGCAATTGATGTAGACAATTATCATCATTCTCCACATCACCCAGTGAGGCAGGCGCTCTCAGGCATATTCAGAGCTCGCTGATATAACTAGGCTCCCCAGCCAGCTTGCTCTGGGGAATCCCAGTTACTGCCTTTCAAGGCAAGAAACACAGGATAGCTGTGTGTACCTAGAGTCACCTAGGATAGGAAACCTCAACTGAGGGACTGTCTCCATACAAGTAACCTGTAGGCAAGTCTACGGGGCATTCTTGACTGATAATTGATGTGGGAATGATGCCAATCCTAGACAGGTGATGTTGAAGTCTATAAGAAAGCAAGTGCGGCCACTATAGAAAACAGGCCAGTGAACAGTGTTCTTTCATGGTCCTTGTGTCCTCACTTTCTTGAGTTCCTGCCTTCAGTGATAAACTGCAGCCTGTAAACTGAAATAAACATTTTCATCCCAAGTCATCTTTGAAAGAAAACTAATATATGCCTTTGTGGCCACCCAAAATATATGGCTTTGGAGACCCAAACTTGAGTCTTCACAATTGCATGGCAGATGACTCATCCACTGAGTCTTCTCTGTAACCTTCAAGTATTGGAATTGAGTGAATAAATGATTTAATTCATTAGATTCATTAAGGGCATCTAAAATTTGAATCTCAGTACATATGGAAGAGGTACACATGTATACACTTTCTAGAACTGGCCAATACAGGGAATGTTAAATTCTGAAGATTCTTTGCAGCATTAATCTTTGCTTTCTGAACTACATTCCTCCATGAAGAGTTATAAGACAGACTTGACTGAGGAAGAGCTAAAAGTGCTTGCTAAAATTCTGTTTAGTGCAATATGAAGTCAGCATATTAGTTGGTGTCTCACTGAGGAAGAAAGGGTAGTTTGGCTCACAGTTCGAGGAGATACAGTCTCCCATGGTTAAAAATGTGATGGAAAGTAAAGCTGCAGGAGTGTGAAGCAGTTGTTCACATTGTGTCTACAGTCAGGAAGCATCAAGGCAGAAGAGTGATGGTTCTCAGTCTACTTTTCTCTTTCTGCCAATGTATTCTTTCTGGGATCCAAGCCCACAGGACAGTGAAGTCTTCCTTCACAGTGGTTCTTCCTTCTTCAGGTTTAAACCTCTCTAGAAACATCCTCACAGGCATGCTAAGAGGTATGTCTCTTTGGTAATGCTAAAGTTGACTGAAGTTTATAATGGAAATTGACCATCATAGAACCCTTTGTCTGATGTATCATTGAGGTACCCCAGACTCAGTCATAGTCTTAAGTCATGAAACAAACTAATCTAGTTTCTTTTTCATAGCTGTGATAAAAAAAAAAAAAAACACTGACTAAAAGCAAGTATTGGGGAGGAAAGGGTTTATTTGGCTAGGTCACTGGCCATCTTATATCATTAGGTCAGGAACTCAAGCAAGTACCTGAAGCAGGAACCATGCAGAAGCACTTTTTTTCTGGCTCACTCACTGGCTCACTCTCTGGCTGGCTCAGGCTTGTGCTCAGCTAGCTTCCTCATTTAGTCCAGGATATCAGCCTAGAGAGTAGAACTGCCCATAGTGGGCTGGGAACTCCTACATCAATTAACGATCAATGCAGTCACTCACAGTCATGGCAAAAGAAAAAGGGAGATGCTCAACTAAGAATTTTTTCCCCAAGTGATTCTAGATTGTATCAAGTAACCATTAAAGCTAAATTAGGACACAAGGATAAAACTCCATCATGAAATTTACCTGGCCAGGGCCTTACAAGTCTCAAATTTCTACCCATGGTCTCGGTCAGGTTTCAGGAAGTAGGGTTGAGAATCCTAAACTTTTGTGCTTATTTGCATCCATCTTTTGCTTCTAATTTCATAGACTGGGACTTAAAACCCAGTGTAGTAGTAATCAGAGATGGTGTCCTTGGAAAGTCTTTCTTCATTCTCATGACTGTGACACGATACCCAGGCAAAAGCAAGTTAAAGGAGAAAGGGTTTTATGTTGGCTCACAGGTCTAGAGGGATGGAGTCCATCATGGCTGGGAAGACATAGCATCAGGCAAGGATGACAGAAGGGGACTGCTGGGCTCTCCAGCACTTCTGTAGAACCACAAAGATCTTTGTAAAGGCCTCATCTCTTAGTACCATCTCACTGCTGTGTTTTGGGAAGCAGTCAGATCTTGGTGTAGACACAGGCTCTGCTCTCCAGCCAGCCCTACTTCCTTCTTTTATTACTTGTGTCAAGCACAGCCTTTTCAATAACTTTTCTGGTCCCATGACTCAGTGGCTTAGGTTTTTATATAATAAATCATACGGTGGCTCAAGTATTGAAATTTTTATTAAAATGATTCTGATAATGATTTCATTGCTCTCTGAGGCTTCCAGGTCTTCCAGAGTTCCAGGGAAGCTGACCCCATGGAGGCATCCAAAAATGGCTATTAACCTCTACTGAATTGGAAATACAGTGGCTGAACAATGTTGGAAGGGGGCCAAGGCATTCTCAGGGATGATGGCCACATTACATCATCCCCACTTTAAATAGAACATTTTTGCATTATTTAAAAGGCTTATTAATTAATGGGAAATTGAGTATCTAATTTAATTTCCCCTAGAATAGTTATTGTGGAGAGTCTCTGCTCAATTCACTGGTCATGGAGACAAAAACCATGGTTTGCAAGTGAATCTGCAATGTGGAGTGCGGCTTCTACAATCCGCCTTACATACCCAGCTCTACCTGTTCCACTTTCCCACAAGCCACCACAGCATCCCAATAGCTCAGACAGTCAGACAGACAGACAGACAGACAGACAGACAGACAGACAGACACACACACACACACACACACACACACACACACGGGATTTTTCACTTCTAAGCTTCTGTTCTGTCCTACCCCTTCCTCCCAGCAAGCCCATGTGAATACCTCTTTTAAACCACAACTCAAATTCTGGCAACCCATGCTTCCTTAACTCCACCAACCAACACACAGCTTAACACAGCTTAACCTTAAATGCTGGGGACACAGAAATGAGAAATTGAAAGTAAAACCAAAGGTACCTCTTTCAGTTAGATCTCTACAACAGAAAGAGTTTCCTACATTTCTTCTCCTGCCTCAAGAGTGCACGCCTCCCTATCAGTGCATCTGTGTTGACAGGTGTGAGGGAAGGATGGAGTTCAAGCTACATGATCTTGACCAAGAGTCTCTGGTGGCTGGGTTGGCAGTAGAGGTGACACCGAGCCTCAGGGATCATGGGAAGGATTTCAAGAGGCAGCTATTTTGTCTGTCACCCAGAGCGCCATTCTCCTTCCAAACCCTGTTGTATTAGTTACACTTCTGTTGCTGTAACAAAATACCTGATAAACTCAAAGGAAGGGTTTATTTTGCATCAGAATATAAGGGTACAGTCCATTGGGCAGGAAGGCCTGGTGACAGGACACAAGGTAGCTGCACACATTGCACCCACAGAGATGCTGATGCTCAGCTGCAGGAGCCCAGCCCAGAGTGCCACTCAGGGTTAGGGCGTGTTTGCTCACTTCAGTTAACTTAGTCTAGAGTCTAGAGGGAGTCCTCACAAGACACATACAATCTCCAAGATGATTCCAGAGCCTGTCAAATTCCCAATCAAGATTAAGCCCTCATGCCTATACTAGATAATCATCAAAATATCCTTGAGAAAGTTGAAAGTTGGGTTGTGGGAACTCAGATGAAAATTACTGGAGTAAAATAGATTGCCATGAAGATTACAGCCATGTTTCCTGAAGGCAGTAGATATATTTGCATATGCAGAGTGTCTTCTGGTTCAAAGATGCATTGCTAGCCCCAAGCTCACCATTGCAACAAGGCTTCTTTTATCTGCAAAGGTATAACTAAGAACAGACACAGAACTATATAGCATCATCATCAGAGCTAGGGACCTGTGGAGAGCGGGAAGTGGAAAGGCCAAGGCATGGCCAGAATGTCATGCAGATGGAGAGGAAATATACCTTTTCCCTCGGAGTAAAGATTATATTGAAAGGGCTTGGGGGTGCAGCTGAGCAGAGCAGCACAGAGGCCACCACAGCTCGGGTGGGGACAGGCATGACCTGTCAACTGGAAATATACAGGTGGGGAAAGGTCATCTGAATCAGAACCTCTTGGATCATGATAGAGTAGGATGGAGAGAGGTACCAGGTTAAAAACACCATGATGTGGAGCCACCCTGACAAGGTGACCCCTAAACACCTGCTTAAGAAGAGGCAAGATGCAGGCAACAGCTCCATCTTGTACTTTGAGTGATCACAGAACTTGGTTTATGGAGACAGCCCACCCTCTGTGTATTGGAACACGTCCCCATGCCCCCCAAATCAAATGCAATATTTTATTTTCCACAGAACACAGCATTCAACTGAGGCATGACTGTCTCTTTAAATTTGCCACGTACATTAAATTAAGCAACGATCAAAGAGCGAACACTCTAAATCCCTCCCTGGTTCATGGCAGCTTGAGCATTCTATTTTCAAAATGGAAATCACCAGTGTGCCCAATGTACAGGGTTAGATTTTGAAACTGCCCCAAATTAAGCAACACTGCACAAGGGAACAAGGACTGCTTGACTGTGCAGAGCCAGTGAGTGCCAGCAGTTCCCTGCAGTGAAGGGGGAAGTGTCTACAGCAGACAACTGTCCCTTAGTTGGGAGTCTTTTGAAAGCATCTTGATTTCAGAGCAAGTATTCATGAGTGATAAATTGCCTTTAAAGTTGTTATCCCTTGATTTTTTTGAAAAATAATAATACATTCAGAAAATACAGTTTTGCAGAATCATTTATAAAATACTAAGCAAAAGGTTTCTTTTCAGAGGAGCTAGCTTACAGAGAGGTAAAGTCTGCCTTGGGGCTGGGTAGTGGCAAGGAGTTTTGGGTTCCTTGCCTGACACCTCATAGTAAAGGTAGATGGACTGATGTTTTTTTACTATGGAACTTGAGAAAATAACACTTGTCAAGGATGTGGCGAATGGGAGCCTTATACACTCTTGCTAAGCAAAATGAATTAGGACAGTACTTTTGAAAATGCCTACACACACGCGTGCGCGCGCGCGCGCACACACACATTCATACTCACAGATACCCTCCCATATCTTTGCCTTGTATATCATTTCCTCACAAAACTAAAACCAGAACTAGCATATGGCCCAGCTGTCCCATGTCTGGGTCTGTGTCCATCCAGAGGTGATGGATCTGAACCTCAGAGATGAGTTGTGTCCCACCACTCCCAGTAGCCAAGATATGCTGATGCCCTAAATAGCCTCAGTAGATGAATGGATGGGGAATGAGTGGATGGATGGATGAATGGGGTGGGTGGGTTGATGAATGGATGGATGAATGGATGGGTGAATGGGTGGGTGGATAGATGAGTGTGGATGGGTGGAGAAATCCATGAACTTAAAGGAATACTGCTGAGCCTTACAAAGAAGGGAAACTCTTCTCTGTACTCTGGTATGAGTGAGCTGGGGACATTATGTGGAGTTGGGTGGGTCAGACCCAGAGGCAAGTACTGCAGGACTTTACCCAATTTAAGAGTTGAAAGAGTCTCCCTCAGAGAAGAAGCAGGTGGAATGGTGGCTGCTGGAGTAGGGCAGGGGAAGAGGAGCTGCTGTTTTGGCATTGGCTTTGAGACCTGCTGCCCGCTGTGGCAAGTCCTCCACTCTGTTTTGAAATGTGTTGCTAGGAGGGAAGACCATGGGCTACCAGTTCTCAGCGCCGCACCAGGAGTAAGTCAAGTTAAAATATCCTAGCAGAGGACCCTAAGTGAGTCCTTCCCCACTATCCAGCCTCCTGACCCAAGCCCTCTTCTTAACCTTTAGCTCCTCCTCCTGTCCCTCAGCTCCACCTCCCATCCTTGGCCTTTCCTCTCATTTGTCAGCTTCTCCTCCTGTCCCTTAGCTCTGTCTAATGTTACTTAACCCCTCCTCCTGTTCCTGGCCTCTCTTACCTAAGGTTCCTCCTCTCATCCACTTTCCCACTTCTTCATCCCTTGGCCCCTCTGTACCCTCTGGACTATGCTAGGGTGTCACCCACAGAAGATCTAAAACAGACGAGGTGGGCCAGATGAGACAATGGCCCTATGAATTGGGAACAGGTACCTCTAGTCGCCTCTGAGATCACCAGGTGGAACTGGGAGGTCCAGAGCTCTCTGGGCTACTTTTGATCCCAGACCTTGGCTCTCTTTTTCTCCACAGTTGCAATTTATTTAACCTGCTTAGAAATTTCAGGAGGAAAGTAAGTGTATGTAGAATCAATAGCAATGAGCTGTCTCCCATCCAGAATTACCCTGAGGGATTTCTATGCCTTACCTGCTAGGAACAGCAGATTTAAAAGCTATCGTTACAAACTCTGCAGTCTGAGCCTAATAGAACTAATAATCCAATGGGTTCCTGAGATCAATAATTCTCAAATTGGTTTTTGGAGCCCAGTAATTCCCAGAGTGCACTTCAGGCTGACTTTGACACTTTTTATTTGTGGATGATTAGGGATAATTTCTGTGCCAATGGAAGATACCAAAAGGAGACTTCAAACACTAGAGTTGGAAGCCCTGCCTGCCAGGATGCCCCTGGTCAGTCATCAGGTCTTTCCTTTGGGTCTTTCCTTGGCACTTTAATTAGGGGATACTCTTGTCTAATTTAATCATTTACAACGTATTTACTATCTATGAAAAGACCTACATTTGATTGTAAAGAAGGAATAAAAGCAATTGTCAAGAACTTTGCTCCAAACAATCCATTGTTTTTGTTTGCTTGGTTTTGTTTTATTTATTCCTGTACATTTCCTATGAGTACACAGCATGGCTCAGTCACATCCACCTCTCACTCACTCCTTCTAGGAAACCCCTCATCATGTCTCCCTCCCACTTTCACAGTTTCCTTTTATATTTTTTTCATTTTGTATTTCATGTTTATGAGTGTGTTTTGCTTGTATGTATGTCTGCTCCACATGTATGCAGTGCCCATGGATAGGCCAGAAGAGATGTCTCATCCCCTGTAACTAATGTCATAGGTATGTCACTATGAGTATATGTATACACACACACACACACACACACACACACACACACACACACACACACGCATATGCGTATGAATATAACCACCATGTAGGTGCTGAGAATCAAACCCAGGTCATCTGAAAAAACAGCCAGTGCTCTTAATTAGTGAGCCAGCCCCTATTCAGTTTTTAAAAAAAGAAACACTGAATCCAGTTAGGGCTTCCCATATATACATGGGCAAGTGGTCATTCACTGGGACATGAGGAACCCATCAGCAGCCATATACCTGAAGAGAAGAAGCTCTCCTGTTCCAGCAGCCATCACTGCCAACAGCTCCTCAGCTAGGTGTTGAGCATGTGAGCCCCACCCCCATGAGCAGCAAGACTAAAGAAGGGTGATAGCCATGTAACAGATTTCACACTAATATCTGTGTGTGTTTAAAAGGATATGCACTTCCACATTGCCATGGAGGAAAATACACTATGATCCCCATTCAGTTCAGAGCATAGCCACTTGGCATTTTCTCAATTTGGGCCTTTGTAAGGCATCTTATGATCCAGACTACGGATCTCATCCCAGATTCTTCTTGTCTATCCAGCTTTTCCATTATTTTCTACTTTGCTTTGAACCTGAAGGACTCTGGGTTACTGATATAGTCTTCTCTTCACAGAGTTGTGGGTAGCTTCTGATGTTTGATGAAAGTCACACATGATCCTAGGAGCAGCATCCAGAATAGTAGTTCTACCAGAAAGGAATGTGAACACTACCCAAGAAGCCAGATCCAGTAGTGCTCAAATCAGGCAGCTGGGCAGCATTCCAGATCTGGGCAACATCACTTGAAGGGAGATGACCACCATGAACTAGGCTGTATCTTTTTCCCTTGTGGTCCAAGACACAGTAAAGGATGCCAGGCAGTAGGAAAGGAGGAAGACCTGTCAAGAGTCATAATTCCAGGCTCTTGACACTGTGTGTGTCCTAAGTGTCCCTGAGGGGATCTGTGCTCCTTGAAGGACATCAACTTGAAATGCTAGAAACATAGTGTTATGCAGGAGGACACTTTGGCTGGGATCCCTCAGTGAAGCAGCAAAAATAGGACTTCCCAGCAGTATATATCCAGGGACAAGCATATGGAAAAGTAGTTCTACCAGAGAGCAGAATGAACCCTACCCAAGAAGTTAGAGCTCAAATCAGGCAGGTAGGTAGCATTGCAGAGGTGGGCACATGGGTTGTTCTGACGTCAAATGGTCAACACAAGGTCTCATGGCAGGATAAGTTCAATGGCCAGTCACCCAATGGAACAGGAGACAGTGCTGGTCAAACACCCATGGAAACGTGGAGCTGAGGTCAGAGGGAAGCCCCAGCACTGAGTTCTTTCAGAGGCAGAGGAACTAGTGATGGGGAAGGAAGTACAGACAGTAGGCTCATTCTGAGTCTGGTTCAGGCTTATTGAAAGACTTAGAAAGACTAATGACGCACGCTATGAATTTTTACATCATTATCACCCTCTCTGTGATGCTTTAACCAGGGCACCACTGTGGGGATTGCCACAACTGCCTACCTTGTTCGTATACTCTGAAGATTATGAAATATGGCAGCAGGGGTACAAGGAAGACCTCTCATGAAACTGCCTGGTGGCCATGTGATAGGATCCCCGTCCCCACCCAGAAGGTGGCTTAAGATCTGTCCATGTTGTGATTTGGATGCAGTGGCAGAAATCAGGGCTGAGGATGAACCATAGTCAGATAGAACACAATGGTGGCCTGAAAGGGAGAGGTGAGATACAAGGGGGTGGAGATGGAGACAGGAGAATCTCTGGATGCTTGTGAGCCAGCAAGGATGATATCCACAACAGTGAATCACAAAAGAGACTCAGAGGCAGGAACAAACAGTTGATGATCTCCTCTGGACACCCCCCCCCCCCAAGCATGCACACGCACACTCATTCACTCACTCACTGAGGCAGGTAATGTGTGTGTGTGTGTGTGTGTGTGTGTGTGTGTGTGTGTGTGTGTGTGTGTGTTCTTTTTGTCTAGGCTTTGAATGGACTTCACACATCACACCTGCATGGCCCACATTAGGCACCTGTCTCTCCTTTCCACTGGTATATTCATGCTGCCGAGCACAGGGAGGAGAGGCAGCAGCCAGCCCAACACATCTGCGCTCAATTAAACACAGTGCAGAAGGACTGCAGATGGAAATTAATGATGGGGGAGCAGCAGAGAAGCCGGGAGCCCAAAGTGCTGATGTCTTGAGGAGACTCTCAAGTTCCTCTCACTATTTATGTGACAGATCACCAACTTTGTGGCTGGTGATAAAAATAAGCCACTGCCAGCCACTGTGTTTTGAAGGGGAAAATGTGGCTAAAATTATCTCACTGAGAAGGAAACTGGTATGAGAGGGAATCTAGAGAGAGAGGTCTACCAGCTGGAGACTGGAGCACCCTGGAAGAGCTGGAAGGCATTCTTTGAAAAAGATCTAGAACAGAGAGAGTATCCCTTCTGCTGGCGATTTGGGGAGCAGTGGTGGTGAGATGGGAGGGAGGTACTTTTGGAAGCATCCCTTGCCTTGATGATCCTGTGATAATGTAGCCTCTTCACAGTCACAGCCTGTAGGAACAGCACACCAGCAGTCTGCAGTTTATGTCTAGTCAAATAAGCAAGGGCCCTCCTGCTGTGAGCGCGGCTGTGTTCACCCACAGTTCACACGGAGAATCCCGGCCTGACTTGGAGATGTCACCTGCCCAGGTCACGTTGTTCTTGTACAGTATGGAGCCCAGTCCATATGACATCTGCTCAAAGAAGGATTCATGCAAACTCTCAACTAGACAGAGCATGGCAGGGCAGCGCTTTGTGCAGATGGAGACGGGCTCCATAGCTTCCTCTCTGGTTTCCCCACTCCAACCTACTTTTACCAGAGCAACTTTAACATGGCCCCAAGGTAAGTATGTGAAATATGTATACAAATGAAAACTAAATCCTAAATGAGTTCACTTTAAAATATTCTTTAGAATATGTATAATTTTTAATTTTGTGTGCTATACTAGTTAATTTTCTGGTTGCTGTGACAAAAGCAACTGGATGAAAGAGAGTTTATTTGGGCTCATAATTCAAAGATACCGTCCACCATGGTGGGGAAGGCAAGGAGGTAGGGGTGTGAGGCAGCTGGCCACATTGCATCCTTAGTCAGGAAGCAGAAGGATGCAGCCTTAACTTCCACTCACTTTCTTTTCTTTATTCTGTTCTGTTCCTCAGCCCACGGGAAGATGATGCCCATCTTTAGGGTCGCGATTCTTCCTCAGTTAAGTCCCCTGGAAACGCCCTCATAGACACACCCACGTGCCTGTTGACCCATTACACATGCTAATGAGATGTGTTTCCTTTTACAAAGAAAATTACAACCTGGTTAAAAACTTGATGCTCCAGGACACAGGGCATCTTCAACCTTTTTTAGAGTTAATCGATATTTTGATCGTATTAATGCTCAAAAGACTGCTTTGAATAAATACACAGTACAAAATGGCAGAGATAAGTTTAGGGCTATTTTAGAAATGGTTGGAAAGTCTATCATAATCCCAAGCCAAAAATTCCTTTAGTGTTTTTATATGAAACTCAAGTCAGCAAATGAAACAGCAGTCTTTACAATCAAATACACCACCACAAGATAATTAAAGGAGGTGTGAGTCTGTTGCTGCATACTGAGGGGATGGTGACAAATGCTGTAAGTTGTTGCTTTCTGGAAGTGGTCCCCTGCTTCTGAAAGAGTGGAAAACCATGTGTAGGCACTAAAAGCCCTGCAGCTCAGAACACGGTCTCGGTCTCTTCAACCCAAGAGCAGTGTTTCAGGCATTGCATGGGGAGATGCTGTACACAGCCCAGGTGCATGTTGTATGTTCAGAATCAAGGCTGAAGCAACGCCATGCCTGCACAGATAAATGCTTCCAGGAACACCTCAGGTTCACTGAATGCTTGATTTTGAACTAATTTTTGCTTGTTAAGCAGAAACCTTTCTGTGTTGCCCAGTTTTCTCCTGAATCTGTCTTTAGTTATATTACAACTGGGATAGCAATACACACTTTAGGAAGCTGGGTTTTAGACGATGCATCTGCTATAAGCCAAGGAGCTCCAAACGACCTTCACAGACTGCCAACAGCAGGAAGAGGCCTGGGACCATTTCTCTGTGGTCTCAGAAGGAACCAGCCCTGATGTCACCTTAAACTCAGACTTCTAGTTTCTGGACTATGAGGAGAGTCTCCTGTTGAGGTCGTCCTCTGGTTGAAGTGTGCTACAGTGGTGAGGAAACCATACATTAGAGAAGCACCCAGCACCACAAAGCAGAACATTTCTGTAGCAGTAACTGTGACCAGTCAGTCCTTCACAGTGGGGTGACAGAGTGTGGGGGGTGCCCAACTAGAAGTTGAAAAGAGGCTTCCATGTCCACGGTAACTTTCATTGTAGACTTCAGCATAGACAGCAGCAGAAAGAAGGTGACAGGTAGGGAGCCATCCTGTTTGGTGCTGTGGCCCTGTGGCTTTGCCATGGCTAGATGGAACAGTCTGGGATGACAACCTGTGTGTGGCATTTGATGTTGGAAATTGGGAAGTATTTCTGTTTCCATGACAATGAGGTGCTGTGCCTCAGGGCTAAGAGTTTCACAGAAAGATCTAGGTATAACCAGTGACCTTTAGCCCATCTCTATTGTTAGCTTCCTAGACCCTTGTCCCCACAACTGTGTTTGTCCTCCTTGGTCACAAGGCCCAGCTGGTTCTCAGTGCATTTGTTCCAGGCATATATTTCTGAGTCCCAAGCCACACCATTAGCTGGGAGGCTTTGTCTGTAATCGCTTACCTGGGCAGACCCTCAATTCACACCCTATCCTCTACCCCCAATTCCTACTTGGCCACAGACAGTTCCCTGGAGAACTATCCACCCCGTTGGAAAGAGCCAGGGGAGTCAGGGTCACTCCTGTCACTTACTAGGCGATAAAGTTACAAGAGACAGGTAATAGAGTCGTTCTAGAGGCTGAAGACAGCAAAATGACTGATCTAAGCCTAGAGATGCCAATAATGTGGGATCACACATTACCTAGGGCTTCTAATCCCTAATCTATCTCTTGTGTGAAAAATGGGGAGTTTGAGCTCCCCAGAGTCTTGATGGCTAAGACTGCCTAGGCTGTAGTCTTTTCTCTTCAGGCAACAGGTATATCATGTGAGGTGAGCTGGCCTCACAATGACCCACAGAAAGACAGTGTGACCTGCTCCTCACAGTTCCCCAAGACTGCTTCCCACCCCCAAGGCCCTGTTGGGGACAAGCTGGCCTCAGTGCTGTCCCTTACCTTTCTGGAAACCTCTGCTGTGGGGGCAGGAAGGTCACCCACTGGTGGGTTCTGCACATTGGGCTTCTGATGTCCTGGGAAATGCTCTAGATTGGATTTGTATGCCACACAACTCAGGCATCTGAATTATTCAATTTAGTGTTTAAACATAGGCTCACAGGGTACTCCACCCATCACCACGATCAGCTCTAAGACTTACCACAAAAAAAAGGCTGCAGCAGTAAGAAGTCACTCTCCTAGCAGAAGATGGTTCCAGAAGCTGATCATCACCCATCTGCCTCTATGGATTTGGTGACTACTGGGCATTACAGACCCATTTGAAGGGTCTCTCTCTTGCCTGCTGTCTTCAAGGAGCATCCTATTTCTATAAAATGAAAGAGAATATTTTCCTCTTTATTGTCAAGTTAGCACATTCAGAGAAATCTTTCCACATAGGCTGCCCACCTGCCCACAGGCTCCTCTGCATCTTGGACCGTCCCCTCCCGACTGCCGAGGAGATAACTTTCTGTGCTGAGTGAAATGTCACCTTTCAGTTCTGTCCCAGCCATAACCACAGGCGGCAGGTGTGTGCCGCCAGGACGCCCATGTTATAGGGGTGATATCAGGGTGCTTCATTTCAAGGATTCCTGGATCCCTCTTTGTCATTTTCTTGCAATCACAAAAAACCCGGTGGCATAATAGATGTGCAGCCTACTGGGAAAATAAGAAAAATGTTAATGCAGCCCAAAGCCAAGTTTGGGTGCCCCTGTTGGGTAGCTTGCCCAGTGTTTGAGTTCTCCCCTAGATTCCTCTTCTTCCAAGCAGCACCTGTGAGCTCTGGGGTCTCTCCCTATGGAGTTTAAAATGACAAAAGATAATTTTAAAATATCACAGCTGAGGAAGGTGGGTGTCAGTATAAAGCGTGGCATTAATCAAATTCGAGGCTGGTGACAGCCTTTCAGACGGTGTGTGGAAGTCGGGGTTCAAGAGCTTTCTTTTTTTTTTTGCCTGCAACCTTTAAGCCTGACCTACAAGCGGCTGGTTCTGACTGTAGGCCTGAGGATTGTTCAGGACACCTAGAGGGCTTTCTTGGTGTCTGGTAAGCATGGTGGTACAAGTCAGCACAAGGAAATGGCGGGGGAGTGAGCCAGTCTCGGAGTTGACAGGAGAAGCAGACTCTGAAATACAGATAGTACATTTTAACCCAAAGCACTCATTTCAGCCAGGATGGAATTAAAGGGACCCAAGACACCCATGGGGTCCACGAGACTGAGTTAATGGACACAGCCCCAGCCCAGTGCCTGCTCGCCTGAACTCACCCTCTTTGTTGCCCAGCCCCCTGCCATGTTCTGGACTGAGCCCCTCAACTCCAACATTCCCGCCATCAAACTCCTCTCTTCCCACTTTCTCTCCCTCTTCTTTTCCCTTTCTTCCCCTTCTTCCTCTTCTCTTTTTCTCCTCTCCTCCCCGGTCCTCTCCCTCCCCCCCCCCTTTTCTCCCCCTCTTCTTCTCTCCTTAAGATGATATCAGTGTCATCCTAGCCCAGTCAATCATTCTAGAATCTGTTGTTCTCCTGAGTATTTAGGCACTCTACCCCCATAAAAACACATTGTAAGATATGAAAACAGTACCTTGTTCACTCAGTTGGGGCATGGTGAGGTGGGAGGAGGGTGGGGGTATGGCAGAGCCTCATCTAAGACAACCCAGCCTAAAGGTCCACACGGTAGCCAGAGGCAATAGGAGAGCAGAAGGGATGTCTGGATTCCAACCTGCCTGACTCTCATATCTGAGAGGCTCTAGAACATTCTACACTAACTTTCCCTCATCAGAAGGCAAACTTTGGATCCCTTGAGGACTTTGAAGATCTCTGAGACATTTTTCCCTTCCCTGAGAGATGTGTTATCTGATGTTTTTAATAGCATCGTCTGCCAGTGAGGGTGAGGCTCTGAGCTGCAGTATTGATCTTGTCCCTTTGGAGAACAGTTTGATATTTAGGGTTGTAAATAGCATTCTCATTGCTCTCTTACCATGTTCAAGACTCATTTGACGGCTGAGCCAAAGAATATAATTTTCCTATCAAATATGAAGATGTACACTTTTCCTGAGGCCTGAAACTCAGGATTCTGAAGTTATATTGACACACACTAAAGAAACAGCTTTGCTGTGGAGCCTTCATAATTCAGAAGAGCTGCAACACTTCTCCCCTGTAAGAGGAAATGGAGCACTCGCTGAGTTGATAACCCAATCACTGGTGAATATTTGCCAAGTCCTATCTCTAGTCCAGCCAGAGAGACTTAGGTCTTGTGACACCCTGATGAGGAAATGCCATACTCACTGCTGTGGCACAGTGGCAGACCAAATTGAGGGGCACACTGCTACGGGGCTACAAGGAGCATGGCTGAGACCAGAATAGGAACCCAACTCCTCCACAGGGCCACACTGGATACTAACCACACATTGACAGAGGGCCGTGCTGGACACTAACCACAGACTGACTTACATGAATAACTCTCTGACTCAAGCAGAATAAGATTGTACTGTTCTCATAGGCAGCTGCCACTCCGTCTGGAAGAGGTGCATGTCTTTGTGAGGTCAGACCACTTTGGGGAATATAAACATCAGGTCTGGCCAGAGTTTTTTCTTAAAATTACATTTGTTTGTTTATTTATTTAAGTGTGTGTGCCATACTGTATTGCTTGCCTACTCTTGTTCCTGGGGATCAAATCAAGTTTTCAGGCTTGGCACCTGGTGAGCCATCGCCCAGGCTCTAGCATTTGCCAGCAAGCCAGGAAGGTTGCAAATTAGTGCTTTCCCACCCTCAGTTGAGGCAGAGCTTGAGTCCAGCTTAGAAGGCATCCCGTTTCCTAAGTGCAATAAAAGCCCGGAATTTTGCTGGAAAACCACAACACTCACTGAGAGGCATTCCTGTCTAAAATCACTGGGCTGAATTTTCTCCTCATGCGTGTGTGTGTGTGTGTGTGTGCGCGCGCGCGCCCGCGCGCGCCCGCGCGCGCATGCACGCGTGCTGTGGTGTAGAAGCCCTGAGAGTTCCATCCAGGTTTATCTTGTGATCTTTAAGAGATCACAAGTTATCCTTTAGTGTTTTCCTTCTGTGTGTAGCTAAGTTTCTGTCCCCTGGCTTAAGTCTTGTCTCTGAGTCCCACTGTGGCAAGGGAGCCCAGCTACACCCCAGGCACTAGAGATTCATTCCTTATATGCTCAGTCCTGCTTGTATGAGAGGGTTCTGTCTGAGTATGGTCCACGGTCCAGCACTCTCTGAAATGTGTTTCTTCTGGTAGAACAAGAATGGACAATGGCCACTGAGATCTCCACTTTATATCCATCCCTCAGCCAAGGCAAGATGGCAGAGGACTAAATATCAGAGTGTGATAAACTTCTGTCCCCTGCAGCATCCTGACTCTGGAGCACATGGTGATGTTGGAACATGACTGGCTGATCTCTTTCCCTGTTAATGTTCCTTAGTATATCTACTATAAGGATATGATCTGGGATGCACAACCAAAGGACCTGACCATTTATAACCAGCATGGCTCTATTCCATTAAGTCTCTCTAACTGCTTATTATAATGATGAGTCCTGGAGGAAATGCACAATGATAGTTGTTTAACTGCGGTTGCTCTGTTTAGAACATGATGGGGTGAGTCTGACCTTCCCATTCATTAGACGTGAACTGTGTCACGCGTTCGGAAAGTCCATGAGGTACAGTGACTTCAGGGCAGAAGACTGTGACAGGGAGGGCTCAATGTGATAACTTCCTTCACTTGCTGCTGGAACCAACTCTAACTGACCAAGGGATTACTGGGCTTCCACAAGATCAAGCCAGTCAGTGTCCCAGTGTGGAGCAGGAAGGGACTCATGAACACCATTCCTCACTTAGGAGCTAGGGACAATGCATTGCTGCTCAGGGAGAGCCAGTTTTATATAGGAATATGGCACCTAGTAGATTGATTCTTCTTCAGTGGATGGCTCCACCCTCGTGAGCATGTGGGCAGTATTAATAGGACTCAGGTGAAGGGTCTGGAAGGTAAGGGTGTGTCTGGGAGGAGTTAGAGGAGGGAGGATAGACATAACTACAATACATTGCACGCATATATGAAACTCTCAAAGAATGAAAAATATATAAAAAACCATACGTATTTCTAACCTAAACACAACATAAAATGAAATTAAAACAAAAAAGATATTAAGACAACCTCAGTCATCCTGTTTTAAGTTTACAAAGGCAAATTTTTCACTTAGTGGATCTGTCTGAACCAACCGTCTGAAGCACCCCTTGTCTGTCTGTCTAACACAGAGCCAGGATGCTCCATGCTCTCCCAAGGCCTGCTGCACACTCCCTTTGAGTGTATTCTTTTTGCTGTTCACAGAAGACTGGGTGCCTTGTGGATGTAAATTGGATTTTGCATGTGTGATTATTAGGTTTCTTTGGCTCAGCGGGGGGGGGGGGGAGAATGCAGTGTGATGGGGGGGGAGCTGTGTGAAGGCTCAGCAGTCACCTGGGGTCTAGGAGATGCTCCAGCAGGTAAAGCCATTACTGCCAAGCCTGATTCCCTGAGTTTGATCCCTAGAACCCATGTGGTAGGAGGAAGAGGCAACGCCTGAAAATTGTCTTCTGACTGATACACACAGGCTGAAGAACGCAAGCACAAACAGGCATTCACAATAAATCAACAACTGTGGTTAAAATGTTTTAAAGAAAATTTTATAACTTAAAACATATTAATTAGTATGTGTGTATATGTTAAATAAAAATTCAGGACATGGGCTTTGATGTGTTTATAAAAATATAATAAGATATATGTTATATGGGATTATGGGGAAGTAGGTGTGGGGGATGAGTGTGCAGGCCCAAGCCCAGGCATCCCTTCCCCCTGAGGAACCAGACACACACAAAGGTATAGTATAGAAATAGAGTTTATTTAGGACATGGGGAGGGGAGTTAAGAGGGTAGAAGAGGCAGAGAAAGACAGAGAGAGGATGAGAGTAGAGAAGTAGAGAGGTGGAGGCTGGCCATGGCCATGTGGAGAAAGGGGGGAAGAGAATGGGGAGAGGTAAGAGATAAGAGATATAAGAGAAAGGCAAGAGAAAGAGAGGAGAGAAGAGGGGCAAGCAGTCACTTTTATAATAGGCCAGGCCTACCTGGCTGTTGCCAGGCAACCATGGGGAGGAGCATATTTGGCTGTTGCCAGGTAACTGTGGGGTGGAGTTTAGACAGAATGCTAGCAAACTTATTTCATAGCCTGAGGACTGTGGAAGAAATTCTGACCAAAGGAAAAACAGATCAAGAGAGGCCCCAGCAGAGTAACAAAGATAAGAAATGGAAAATTACACTGGGTTATGAAGAGCCACACTCAAGTAGGGAAAGACATATATCATGTGAGTCTCAAATGAACAGAAGAGAAACAATAGCTAACATACTAACCTTAAACTCCACACCCATGGTAAAAATAAAAAAATCAATGAAAACCAAATATAACAAGAAATCCTCCAAAATATCCTGAGAAAGAACATTATACACAAGGAAACACTGCTCCAGTCAGCATGAGATTTCTCACTAGAAAATGCTAGAACAATTTTTAGAGAACTGAAAAAATGGGGAAATAAAAACAGGTAGAAAGATTTTTCTTTAAGGTAAAATAGCATTTTCAAATAAATGAAAACTGACAGTTTGATCCATTCAACCTGTGCGACAGGACACATGGAACATAATTTCAGATTAAAGAAAAATAAGACTCAAACCATGTCCAAGATAAACTTGATGGCATAAGTAATTATAAATAAACAAATAAATAGAAATATTGTGTATATTTGTACATTCATGCCCTTAACCTCCCTTTTAAAATAGTTTATAGTGTATGTATGGCGATAAGTGGGTGCTAGCTTTGATTTTTTTTTTTTTATAGCACTTACTCTGTTCATTCATTATGTACATCTCCTTTAGTTCTTTAGATATATTTATAATTTTGGCTTTAAAATCATGGGCTAGGATGTTTGATAAGAATTACATGGAGAAGCTGGAGAGATGATGGCTAGGCAGTGAGGAGCATTTCCTGTTCTCGCAAAAGGCTCAGCATCAGATGGATCAACTATCTGTAACTCCAGCTCCAGGGATCTGACTCTACGGATGCCAGCACTCACTGTGATGCACACTCTCACACAGTCACACGTGTGTACCCAGAATTTAAAATAAAGTAAAATCTAAAAAACAAAATAAAACAAACAAAAACAAACAAACAAAAAACCCACAGAGGATATGGAAGTGTTTGAAATTAAATTTTTATAAATTTAATGAGAATTTGTAACTGTCTTATGTTTATGTGAATTAATATAACCCTGAATCAAGGTGTGCCTGCCCAGTTGGGTGAATGTTGGATGAACAAAGTAAACAATAGAATTCCTATAAAGGATTTGAAAGGGAAATCATAAATACAAAAATATTTGATTCACCACAAATGACGCAGAGAAACAGAGAAATTCAAAGGATTCACTGTAATACCGACACACAGGTAAAGTGGAAAGGTCAGGGAGGAGAAGGAATAAGCACATTGACTGTGGAAAGAAGCTGCTGATGCATAAATAGCAAGCACTGCGAACCTGACACAAGGGATACCAAAACCTGAGAGAAAGCCCAGGGAGATAGCTCAACAGTTAAGACCACTGGATGCTCTTCCAGAGGACCTGGGTTTGATTCCCAGCACCCATGTGGTAGCTTACCACCATGGGTAAATCCAATTCCAGGGGATCCAGGGCCCTCTTATGCCCTCCACAGGCACTAGGCATGCACACAGGACACTTACATATAAAGCCAGAAAACACTGGCATGTAAAATAGAAATAAATAAATTTAAATAAATAATAATTCTAGCTGGGTGGTGGTGGTGCACACCTTCAATCCCAGTACTCGGGAGGCAGAGGCAGGCGGATCCCTGTGAGTTCAAGGCCAACATGGTCTATAGAGCAAGTTCCAGGACAGCCAGAGCTACACAGAGAAACCCTGTTTCAAAACAGCCAACAAACAAACCAGCAAACAAAATCCTCTAATCAGTTCTCTAAGCTCTGTGTAGCGTTTGCCAGTTCTTTTTCCCTCCCTCCATTCTGCCCTCCATCTCTCCCCTCCTCCCCTTCTCATATTTTCTTCCTCCTCCCCATTCTCCTTTCGCTCCTCTTCCCCTTTCTATTCCTCCTTCTCTTGCTCCCCTCCTCCTGCTTCTTCTTCATCTTCTTTTAACTTACCTGGAGTTCATTTGCATTTCCTTTTCTGACTTCCTAAAGGGGACATTTATATTACTTTTACTATTTTTCTTTCAATATAAGCATGGAAATCCCCACGTTTCTCCCCAGGCAGTACTTTCTCAAACTCCTGGGCATCTAATGTGTTGTTTAATTATTGTTTAGCTTTAATTATGAATTTACTTATTCCTATTCTTTCTGCTTTTGAACTTTTCTTAAATATCTTATTGTTTTTTATTCCTATTGTAATTATCTTATGATTAAGTAACACACCCCTTCAAGATTTAATTGTTTTCTTATTTGTTTTAATGGTTTTTGGAAAAAGAAACTGATGGAAACCAGGTTAAAGTCAAATGCACATGGTTTTGCCTATAGTCCAAGCATTCAGCAGCCTGGGGCAGGGGGATCTTCATGAGTTAGAAGCCAGCCTGGGCTAATATAGCATAGGCTGAGGTAGAAGATAAGACCCAGTCTTTAAAGGGAAGGGGAAAGGAGAACAGAGGGGAGGGGAAGGAAAAAGGGTCATAAACAATTCAGTTTGCAATGCACCATGGGAGGTCCTGAAATTCACAAGGCATGGGAGATTTCTTGGCTCCAGACAGTGAACTGTTAGCTATTGTATGGTCAGATTGTACCTCCATTTCTCCATTCTCACATGGGAAATATCCACAAATATACAGTGAGAAGTTATTCACAAAGGCCTGGTGTATACCAGGGTGCTATTGCTTATCAGTGGGAATTTGGGGTGGCCAAGGGGAAGTCATTAGAATAGAACTGGGGGCAGACTTTCTGTCCTGGATGAATACATTAAAAGCCTCAGCTCATCGGAAACAGACAGGAAAAGTCACTTGGAAGTTTTCCCTCTGTTTACAAGATGTGTAATAAAAGCCAAAGGAACGTCAGGGTAAATATTCCTTCAAGCTCTCACAAAAAGATAAGATGGGGTGAATGGCTATCGGATAAACTGACCATGAGCAGCCTGTGCAGGGAAGTTTCCATTACTGTCACCATCCTGTTCTGGGTAAACATTCTTCTCCAAAGTAATAGACATTCAGAGTTCTCTGTAGATAAGTTGACTGTGCAAAGAAAGAATGGAGCTGAGGCTGTAACTCAGTTGGTAGAGTAATCCCCACATGTTGAGAATTTGGCAATTAAGACCAGCTTCAGATATATAGTGAGTTCAAGACTAGCCTGGGATACACAGGAGTCTGTCTCTGGAAAAATAAAGGTGAGAGAAGGACAGAAGGTGTAAATGTCACTTTTGTTTCCTTAGATGAAGTGATGAAAGCCATATCCGAGCTATGTGGATACATGGCTTAGCCAAGCCTAGAGCATTTCCTTCTCTGTTCTAACTATCCCAAGGCCTAGGCCTGGAAGCTTCTAGGATCCATTCAATCTAATTTTTCAAGCTGACTGATTCAATCCAGCTTTTCTCAGCTTCTGAATGAATTGCTCTGCCTGGCCTCATACGAACTTTGGCAATATATTCTAATCTTCTGGCTCCTTCTCATTCTCTGGCTCATTTTGTCTTCAACTGTGTCTAGCTTGTTCTCTCTGTAACCTGTCTCTGTAAAACTGTCCCAGTAAAACTGTCATACACACACCACACCACCACCTTTTTTCTTTCTCCTGTTCTTAAGTAGCCTCTCTTCCTCTGCTGTTCTTTTGAGAGCTGGGCAGATCCTAAATCTGACCCACTCTGTCAACTCTTTCTCTGATTTGTTACTTTGCATTCTCCTTGATTAGATGTCATTTTTCAAACACTGCTTCCTTCTACAAACTAACCTTATCTTCATTGTTAGGAATTAGAGGTGTGTTCTAAGGTCATGTCTGTTTTCCAGCTAGATTATATCTTTGGATGTGATCCCTCACCATAGAAGCCTGCTGCTGGATTAAAATTCCTCTTCAGGTAGGAAGAGAAAGGTCCAGTAGGTTAAGCCCCCTTGGGAAGATCAGGCTCCACACACCTCCATGCTAGTAGGTAAGTGGTATTAGCTGTAGTAAGCAGGGCCCCACCTAAGGGAAGTAAGCAAAGCAACCCTTTAATATTCATTGTCTTAATAGATGATGAGGTCAGCAATCACAGAGGGCAAGACATGGTAGCTGTTACACTTGGCTGCTGATTGTATCTGATATCCCCAAGTTCTTCCTGCTGAACATAGAACCACTGTTGGACATGCCTTTGCTCTGACTTGTCTTTCACATCAAGATTTACTTTTGCCACTACAAAATCAAACCCAAAGAATCTCATTGTACTATAGATCTTATTGGCATAATTAAAGATGAATTTATTTTCTTTATTCATGAGCTAGAGTTATGATATAAAATCTAAGAACTAACGTCACATGTCATAGCCCATTCTGAATTTTCATAGGGAAATCATGGCCATACTGAATTTGCAAGAGATAACTAAGAGGGTAGAGCTGAGTCATGAAAGATGCTTGGGCGAGAGGAAGGGGATACTTAATGCTGGGTCCAGCAAAGATGGAGTCAGAACTGCAAATGATGTGTATTAGTGTTGAGTGTAATCATCGAGCTTGAGAGCAGGAAGCAAATGGGAAGCAGTTACATTTTCAATGAATTAAAATTAAAACTCAAAGCTTCAGTGAGTCAAAGAACAGAGGTCATACATTTTAATGAGTACCAGAGCAGGAGAGTCTGGGCTGAGATCTTTCAGAAAAAGCCAAAGGTAGAAAAACGCAGATGCTGAAAGCTAATGTGGAGGAGAGGTGGATGGGGGAGTGCATTTTAAATAACGGGAATTGAGTAACTGTAAATCCAAAAGAAAAAGCAGCAATTATGAGAGTGTGTAGACAAAAGAAGAGGTGTGACAATTCTATGGGTGTGAGCTAATGAGCACAGGAGGTGCATGCTAGGGCCGCTAGCCTGCCCAGGTGGATGGGGCAGGTGCGAGGCATGATGCATGAGTTGTGTTTAGGCTGTGTGCAAGGCTCACCTCCACACCAGGCGAAAAGTGCTGAAGGTCACATTCTGGAAACAGAAATCCATTTTCCTAGAGGCAGTGTACAATGTTAAAAGGTTTTATGACTATGTCAGAGCAGACAGTTAGACAATTAGCACTCTCTGAAGGTTGACACGGCAGAGGCTATAGATGAATTATGTCCCATCAGTGTGGTGAGGAAAACCCGGTGAATTGTTGGAATCCTGTGGGTGTGTACCACTCCCAGTACCTCCTAGGGGGACCAAGGATAAGAAGCTTAGAGTAGCAAGCTAGGGGCAGGCGTCTGCCATGGACACCAGGCAGTTCCAGGCAGAAAAACAGCATCTCATTTCTTGTTGTCTCTGCCCTCTTCAAAGTATTCCACCTCCTCCTTTGTGTTCAGCTGCCCTCCATGACTTGTGCTTGGTTGATTGGTCCAATCCTAATACAGAACATAGATGTTTCCAGAATGTTAATGCCACAAAGCTGGAATACGGTCTGACTTCCCAATAGTTTGTCACTTACAGGGTTCATTACATAGTAAACACTAACTGTAAAAAATGAGATAAGACCGAAGACCTGCTTCCACATCCAAACAAGTCTTCATCACTCTTAGATTCATTTTATTTTGAAGTATGTGTATGTAAGTGTGGGGTACACATTACTGCAGTTGCCTATGAAGGTCAAAAGACGGTATATGTGTGTATGTGTCTGTCTTAGTTAGGCTTTCATTGCTGTGAAGAGACACTATGACCATGGCAATTATTACAAAGGAAAACATTTAATTGAGGCTGACTTACAGTTTCAGAGGTTTAGTCCACTATCATCATGGTGGGAAGCATGGCAGCATACAGGCAGACATGGTCTGGAGATGTAGCTAAGAGTTCTTGATCTGCGGGCAGCAGAAGGAGACTGCCCCACTGGGCCTGGCTTGAGCATATATAAAACGCCAAAGCCCACTCCCACAGTGACACACTTCCTCCAACAAGGCCACACTTCCTAATAGTGGCACTCCCTATGGGTCTACAGGGACCATTTCCATTCAAACTACCACAGTCTCCCCCGCCTCTGTGTGTGTGTGTGTGTGTGTGTGTGTGTGTGTGTGTGTTTTCACACCTCTGTATGTGCTACAATGTGCATGTTGAAGCCAGAGGACAAGCTTGAGTGTTGGTCTTCACCTTCCACCTTATTTGAGACAAAATCTTTCTTGTGTACATCAGGTGAGCTGGCCCATGGGTTCCAGGGGATTCTCCTGTTTCTGCCTCCATCTCTCCACAGGAATTCTGAGAGTGCATGCTACCACATCAACTTATGTAGGTTCTAGGGATTTGAAGTCAGGCCCTCATACTTTTGGGAGAAGTACCTTTCCTACTGAGCCATCTCCCTAGCCAGACATCCAATAGTTCTTGCCATATTGTCTTTCACATCTCTGAACATCTCCACAGTTGTTCATCACGTGTGAACTAAGGTGGTGTTATCACCTCCTTAGTAATTCTCTTAAGACTTCAGGAGATGTCAGGCAGTGGTGGCTCACACCTTTGATCCTGCACTCAGGAGGCAGAGGCAGGTGGATCTCTGAGTTCAAGGACAGCCTGGTCCCCAAAGTGAGCTCCAGAACAGCAGGTAGATGTGTGTGTGTGTGTGTGTGTGTGTGTGTGTGTCTGTGTGTGTGTCTCTGTGTGTCTGTGTGTGTGTCTCTGTGTGTCTGTGTGTGTGTCTGTGTGTGTGTCTGTGTGTCTGTGTGTGCATATGCATGTACATGTACAATCTTGTTGTAATAAGCTGCAGAGTCTATAGTACTGCTTCTGTGAGGATCAGGCAGAACCCTAATTGTGCCTGAGACCTAAAAACTGACACATGGAAGACATATTCTGCTATATAGTCTAGTGTGGGATGATTAAAGTCTGGTGACCAGAAGAGAAATCACTTCTCGATGAATTATGAGACTCAATTTATGGAATAAATTATTGGACTGGGTTTTTAGAAACTTCAACAGTGGTTATAATTTATCTTGATTATAGAAAGGTTTCATGAAACACACTATGCAAATTATTGATCCATTTCCTAAGCACACAGTGCAGGTGCAGGGCCCTCCGTGAGAGGAGGTACCTTCTTGCTCCTAGGCATAGTGCAGAAGCCTAGTGTGGTTCAGAAATGGAGACATTTTCCCAAGCTCTTGGAAGATTGTATGTGTGAATGCCTGTGTTTATATCTATGCAAGTGCATGTGTGTGTAAGGGCAGTCATAGGGCAACCTAGGATGCTGGCACCATCTATCTTTTTACTGTTTGAGAATCTTACACATGCATCTAATACATTTTGATGAAATACACCCTTCCTCCCATTCCTCCAATTCTTCTCTTTCCTCCCACCTCTTTTCCAGGGACTTTCACTGGCCTAGGATTTGCCATATAGTCTGATGTGGCTAGCCAGTGAGTGAACCATCTTGTTGACTCTACATCTCCAGGAGCAGAATTAGTACTGGGCTCCACCATGCCTGGGTAGAACTCAAGGCAAGGTGTCTCCCCAGCCCGTGAATGCCTGTGGAACTGGAGCTCACCCAAGCTTCCCCTTTACATCATCAGTCATATCTTTAGGGAGCTTGGATCTTCTTTCTGGTGACTGGACCCTGATTGCCTCATACATTTTCTTTTTATCTGCTTGGGCCACGGTTGTGGGCTGCTGGTAGCTTGTGGTTGGAGGGTTTTAGAGTCAACCTTGCAGAAGGAACAAACATTTCGAATCTGCATTATCAGCAGGTTGTTCTCAGTTAAGCCTTAAACTAAAGTGAAGCTTCTCATCTCACACACGGGGCATTTCCAGCCTATAGAAGCATCAGGAAGTGGGCAAGCCTTGAATGACCACCACCAACTCAGCCTCACTCCAGGGACATGGAGGAACTGGGATATGCCAACTTCAGCATGAGAATAGAAACTTCCCATGTGGCTCTTTAGCAGAGTGCACTGAGGCAGCTCCTTGGCTGCCATGCAGATTGCTCTGTCTTATTCACTCTGGCCTTAGACTGAAAGGTCCTCAGTATCAATCTTGTTCACTAATTTGTCTTTTTTTTTTTTTTTTTTTTTTTTTTTTTTTATGGGAATGTCATATTTCTTCTATTTTCTGTTGTTTTTTTTTTAATTTTTTATTTTTGATACTTTATTTACATTTCCAATGTTTCCCCTTTTCTGGGTCTCCTCTTTGGAAACCCCTATCCCCTCCCCAACCCGCCTCAATGAGGGAATTACACCTCCCACCCATCCGCCTACCCATCCCCATATTCCCACCTTGACATTCCCCTTTACTGGGGCCTCTAACATCCTCAGGCCCAAGGGCCTCTCCTCTCTCCCTGATGGCCATCGAGGTCATCCTCTGCCACATATGTGGTCCAAACCATGAGTCCATAGATGTGTATTCTTTGGTTGGTGGTCCAAACTCCAGGACGACCGAGGGGAGGGGTCAGGCTCGTTGACGCTCTTGCTCCCTCCATGGGGCTGCAAATTCCCTCAGCTCCTTCAGACCTTCCTCCAACTCCTCCATCTGGGACCTCACTATCAGTCCAGCAGTTAGTTACTGTTAAGTGAAACTTGGACATTCTGAACTTTTGGGCTAATATCTGCTTATCAGTGAGTACATACCATGTTCCTTCTTTTGTGACTGAGTTACCTCGCTCAGGATGATATTTTCAAGTTCCATCCATTTGCCTGCAAATTTCATTAAGTCATTGTTTTTAATAGCTGAGTAGTACTCCATTGTGTAGATGTACCACATTTTCTGCATCCATTCCTCTGATGAGGGACATCTGGGTTGTTTCCATCTTCTGGCTATTATAAATATGGTGTCTATGAACATAGT